>CM047876.1:17919275-17957865 GCA_026212405.1 Petrea volubilis | reverse complement strand
TCTTGTTCAGAGCTCACCATACCTTTGATAGGTCTAAAGCAAAGCCGGGGTGTGGTTATCAAAATCGATCTAGAAAAGGGTATATAGGCTTAACTAGGATTTCTTGAGAGAACTCTCCTTTTCATTAATTCCCCCAACAACTTATTGCGCTTATTTTGAGTTGTTTCACTTGTGTCAACCCTCAGATATTTTGGAATGCAGAAGCCCTTACCCAATGGAACCCACATTTGGTTTTAGACAAGGAGACCCTATTTCTCCTTATCTCTTTGTGCTTTGCATGGAAAGACAGACTATCATACCTCATAGAAGACACGATATGCAACAAGACATGGAAATCGGTTGTCTCTGTCAAAAAGGTCCCTCAATCTCACACGTCCTCTTCGCTGGTGACATCATCCTTTGTTGGAAAGCTTCTGTTAAGAATGCTACCATCATCAATACCATGATAAGTAACTTTTTTTTCTGACTCAGGGTTGAGAGTTAATATGATAAGTCTGAAGTTTTGTTTTGCTCCTTAGACAGATTCCAATATTAATGATAAATTTGTGATGCTGTTCGGATGAGAAGCACAACTCAACTTGGAAGTATCTTGGCATCAAATTACGAGTGGGCAGGGGGACCTGGGCTAACTACTCGGATCTTGTGGACAAAGTTAGGAATAATTTGCCTATTTAGAAGAGGTCTAGTTTAAGCTTAGTAGGTCGAGGCTACTCTTATTAGTTCGCCATCATCTATACCGGTTTATACCATGCAATCCAATTGGCTCCCTTCAAGGTTTGTCAATGATTAGACAAAATAAATAGAGACTTTCTTGGGGAGGGAGCGAGGAAATTAGGAGAGTTCATCATGTGCGTTGGGGACAAGCGTGCTTCAAAACAAGAGCAAGGGGGTCTCGTAAGACGAACATTATGTTACTGCCAGGTAGGTTGGAAAACCCCTTAAGAGGATAAGTCCTTCTGGTTTGATATCTTTCACAAAATGTACCTCAAGAATGAGGACATTTTAACACTACCCTTAGCCCTCAATCGTCTCGTGTTTGGAAAGGGGTTGTCAAGAGTATTAAACTAGTCTGAATGAGGAGATCAATCAAGGGGATAGGGCTTCACTGTGTACGATAGGTGGTTGGGTGTTAAGGTGCAAAATGAGTAGTAAGGGGTGCGAATTGATAGGGATGAGGATACGCTTCTTTTCTGTAACCTAATGGACAACCGAGGTGGTGGGGGGGGTGGGATTTTACCTCTATTCGGAGTCATGTCCTGGATAAGATCGAAGAATTGATTCGTATAATGCCAATTCCTCCGGAAGGACACATAAGCATCTAGAATTTGGTTATGTACTCCTAGCGGAGCATACTCGTGTAAA
Organism: Petrea volubilis; assembly: GCA_026212405.1. NCBI lineage: Eukaryota > Viridiplantae > Streptophyta > Magnoliopsida > Lamiales > Verbenaceae > Petrea > Petrea volubilis. The sequence continues at coordinate 17,956,503 of CM047876.1, read as the reverse complement.
ATGGCATATAACTTGCTGAACTCATAGTCCACGTGCATGCACCACCGCACACAATGTGGAAGTGGGTATGGAGCCTTAATTGTCCTAAAAAAATTACATTCTGGCTTGGCTCTACAATCATAAATCACTACACACATAACACTTAGATTGCATAGGAACATCGCCTCTTCGGACTCTTGCATGCATTGCATGTCTCCCTCCCGAAAACTATCAGGCATATATTGCTTGAGTGTGGTAGGGCAATGCAAAGTTGGGAGCACCTTATTGTCTCTACATAATTTATCTAGTTCTTAACCATTGATCGTGATAATTGGTTCCTTTCGAATCTAAGTGCATCCTTTCGTAACATTCTCCTACCCCATCTATCATGGCACCACATCTTTCCTAGCTATCATTTGGTCCCTTTGGTTAGCAAGGAACAAAACCACCATCCAAACTATTCACCCACATTCAAGGAAATATTGTTCTTCATAAAGAGGTGACATTGGCCTAGCTATGAATTCCCTAAAATCACGACTAGGAAGCAAAAAATGGTAGAAACCAGTGATATAGAGGAAACCACCACTAGGGTGGGGTAACTCAACACAGATAGAAGTTTCTAGTCAGGTACTACTAAGGCTAACCAACATGGGTTGGCGTGGTGGTTCAGCACCTCGTCCCTTAAGCATGAGGTCGGGGGTTCGATCCCTACCCATATGAATGGAGCAAACCATTTGCCAGTCCCCTACCGCTTAGTGCGCTGACAGTAGGACGGGGGATTAATCCTCTGGCTGTCGGCCGGAGGGATACCCGGGAAACCAAAAAAAAAAAAAAAACTAATAGCGGCAATAGGCGGTCAAATTCGAGATCGCACAGGCAATGGGTACTTGGCTTTTCGATGAACTTGAGACAGGGTAACATAACCATGGCTGAACTCTTAAGAACTGAGAGAGGGACTCAAGTGTGCATGGAGAGGTGTTTCCCAAAGATTGAGGTAGAAGTTGAGTGTGAAGTGATATGAAACTTCTCTCATCCAATGAACTCGATCACCCACATGCGGCGTATTTAGTGAGGACTGCAGAAGCCTCATGAGAACGCTCAATGGCAAGCCTGCACACAACATACAAAGCACTCGGCTACGCATGCGTTGATAGCCTTGCCACTTGGCCAGGACATGGACTCAAGATTTCATATTGGAAGAGTGCTCCTAGGTGGTTGTTGACACCCTTTTTGCAGAGAACAGAATCAAATTGTAATTGTTACCTCCTTACCAAAAAGAAAAAAAAAATTCTTGGTGTGGGCAGGGTCAGATTGAAGTAAGGGGGTACATTCTATAGTTTCAATTATATATATTAGTCGGTCAGACATATCCAAGATGTATGCAAAATAAAAATAAAATTAATTTAATTACTATTTAAATTATAATAATAAAATTAAAATATTTGTTAAACTTTATATATTTCCATATATTTTTAATTAGTTTGTAATGTATGTATTTTATTAAATTTAATATAGAAAATATTTTAAAATAAAAATAAAATTATAAGATTAACAAATAAATAAGAAATAAATTATTAAAGAAGATAAAAGAATGAAAAAATAAATATATGGGATAGAGAAGATAGAACGAGGAAAGAAAGAGATTAATTACAATGGAAAATGATAGAGAATATAAATAAGAAAGTGGAGACATCAAAATAGATCAAAGACACTAAGGTGGTTATTAGCCCCCCTATGTGCTTATTAATAACTAGCGATACTAGCTATAAGTGCACACTTGATGTGTGTGTAAAATAAAAATAAATATAATTTAATTATATATTTAAATTTAATAGATATTATTAATTTTATCATTATAATTATAAAAATTCAAATAAGATTTAATTATATATTTAAAAATAAATAGGAAAGAGAATAGGATTATGTGGGATATAAAAGAAAAAAATGTGAATAGTTTGAGAGGTAATAATTAAATTGTGGATAGAAAAGAGGAGAGAGAAATTTAAAAACCAAACCAAAGACACAAACAGTTATTAAAATGATTAGATGGTGCTGATACTTTATAAAAGAGCATATACATATATATATATATATATGCTACAATTCAAAAGAAAATGTGAGTGATCCTTAGACACATTTTTTTATTATTATATATATATATATATATCATCTGTTCTAATATTGGTATCTTCCACAAATAATTGAAAGTTGATTTCATGATCTGTATCTTTGATTTTGGAGACATAAAGTACCTATGCCAAATCCTGATAAATGACCCCACAAATCCTTTGAATTGTATTTGATTAATCATTATTGTAGACATTGCCTTATTTGCATACCCGAAGCATTTTGAATTTCACATTATCAAAGTATTCATTACTAAGTACATTATTCATTCAATTAGATCACCGACACATTAGAGTGACCCAAATCCTTTAATGCATCATGTGACCCAATATACACAAATGATCCTTTAACATCATTATTGCTTTACAATTTGGCACTCACCCTCTCTTTAATATATGCACGCACACAATAGGGATGCAATGGATTCGAATTTGGTTGTCCCGACCCAGTCAGGGCGAGTTCAACTCGATAATTGGGCCTCAGGGCGGGTCATGAGTATGAAAGTTCAGACTTGTCCGGGTTCGGATCCAGTCTTAGGTCCACCTATACATGTCCCGAACTCGATCTGTATATATATGCATGCATATATATATATTATATAATAATATATTTATAATATAAAAATATAATTTTATAAATTTTTGTAATTTTTTCACTTACTGAGTATGGTATAGACTATTAATTATTTGTTATGTGATAACTTAGTAGTATAATGTTGAACTTGGTTGCATTAAAAACTTGGTTTATAGTTGGCTTTAATGTTATTTTTCTTCTTATTTTTTTATAATTGGACATTTGGAGTATTTCGGTTGTTCATTGATAAAATTATTTAGTCATGTCTATTATTTGACTTGAAACATTGACAAAAGTATATGATCATGCGGTTGTGCCTGTTGTTTTATTAGCTTCATGTACAATTTGAAGTTTTTCTTTTATTAGGTTTCTTGTACGACTCAAAATGATTGTTTCAAAGAAATTTGTTAGAAAATAAAAATTTCAATTATTGGGGCAAGTTTGTTGGGTACGCAGGGAGGATTTGGCAGGTTGGGGACAAAATTAGGAATCCGCCGGGTTTGGGTCCAAGTCAATCACAGGTTCGCGGTGGGGCCAGGTCCCACCGGATCTGGGACGAGTTCTGGGTCCAGAACAATCATCGCAGGTCAGGTCTCAAATTTGTCGATACCCATACCAAACCCAACCAGCTACCGTCCCTACACACAAATACTTATACAATACACATATGCATATATAGAAGCACACAAAAGGGAAATAGACAGATAATTAGATATAAATATATACACGCATAAAGAGATATATATATATATATACACACACAGATATATAGATATGAACAATCTATACACATGTAGATAACAAATCTACAAAAACACACACACAATAGAAGCTTGGGCGAGAAGACTTGGGGGCGATGAAGGCGGATTTGGGGGGCGGTGACGGCGATTTGAGGGAGGAGATTTGGGTTTGGCAATGGGATTGACCATTCGGCTAGGTTGGGTGGAGAGGGGGGCGGCACCGACGATCTGGGTAAATGGAGGGGGGGGGGGGGGGCGGCGGAAGAAAAAGGAAATAAAAATGAAAAGAATTTTGATATTTTAACAATAAATTATATTTAAAATAAAATAATAGTTATATGCATGTTTTTAGTTTTTAAATGAACTTTAAGTAGTTATAAATTGTTTGAAATTCTAAACTATTTAGCTTATAATTACATAAATACGAAAATAATAATATAGTTAAATGTTTTAAAAAGTATTTTTAATTTTAGCTTATTAATAATGAACTTTATATTTTAATTTTAGTTTTTTTTATCTTTATTATATTGTGTATATTATTATTTTTAATAAACTTTAATTGGTTAAATTAATATTTAAACATAATTTGTTTCATTTTTAATTATTTAGATTTGAAAAAAATATATTAGAGATTAGGTTATTTTAAAATTTCAATGAGTTGAAGAGCTTTATAGCAAATTTGTATGAAAAACATAGCATTTTTAAACTCGTAAGTGCAATGGGTAAATAAGTCAATATACTTGCATTTAGCCTTTATAAGCTAAAACAAGAGCATTTTAGATAAAAGTCAAGTCAAAAGAAAGGAAAAAGTGCATTAAAAACAATAACAAAATATAGACTGGGCACATGCAAGGACAACATCGTCACTCATTAACAGAGTTGGGATTTTACACCAATTATAATATTACACATTGGGATTGGTTAGCATATTTTCCGATCACAAAATTTTGTTAGCCATTTCATGAAAATACAAGAGGGTGTTATAAAATTTAACCTTTAAAAAACTTCGCTACACTTGCAAAACATTCATCATTTATGTGACGTAAACTAGATTGGTATCCGTGTATTATGTATAACACCTAAATTCCACTGTTGCTTAGGCCTCTTTCATTCATTTTATCCATAAAAAATTAGCAAATCAATGAAAAATAACTTCAAAATAATTTCGCCATACATGTTCTTTTGGGATCTCCACGTCTTTCCCTTTATGTTCCCGAAAAACTGTGTCTAATTCGTCTTAGTTCCTTTCAAATGTGTCCTCATTTGATGTCTGCATAATGATTTCGATCAATAATCTTTTATATATATATATATATATATATATATATATATATATATATATATAGACACACACACACAATATCGGAGAGCAACTACAAGAGGGCTAAATATAGAGTGTACGTTCTCATCTTTTAGCCTACTAGGCGTTCATAATGGTAAATGGCTGCAAATGGACCAAAAGGTGCCAAAATTTGTAGCTATTGGAACACAATTAATTAATGTGTTAATTACAAGAAAAGAGATAAAATAAATCTTTTATAATAAATTTTAGTTAAGAAAACATTTATAAGAAAAAAATTTGTTTTGTTGCTTCGGTTGATGATATGATTTAAGTTGGCGATAAAAATGAAAAAGAGTGAATAATGTTGTGCTTTTTACCTTTTTATGTGGGTAGAAGAAATTGAGGATTGGTTCGTAAATTTCAAAAATAACAACCAAAAATAAGCATCTGAAACAATCTAATATTTATTTTTCTTTTTTTAGGATAATTCCAACTGTTGCAACAGTTAATTTAAACTAAGGACAACTAGTATATCTTATAATCAATTATCATTTCAAACTACTACCCGATAATACAAAGAAACAAATTACCATACAATAGAAAAAAATCCACATATGTCGGAATCAAAACTGTGACATCGTTGGTAACGAGGCCTCCTTATCGCTAGACCAAGAGATCTTTGGCATGAGCAATCTAATCTGGCACAGACAAACGTTTTCTTTTTATTATTTTATTTTATGAAAAATTATCTATTATAATCAATCAATTACATAAATATTGGTAAATGAAAAATAAACTAATCACTAAATATTCAAAATATCAAAAAAAAAAACAAATGAGCTATCATACAAAATAAATAAACTAGTTTATAATTAGAAAAATATCTACACTCGTGAAAACTCAAACCCACAGCCTAAAGGGTTAGCAGGGGTTATTGATTAATTTCTTTCACATAAAATTACACTGTCAAAAACGTGTTGAAGGCAAATGAAATATTCACTCCATAATATCAAGAGATTTTGAATTGAAACTCCACTAATATATGTGTCATTGTATTTAGATAATTAAGAATTTATTCTATTAATATTTAATATATCAATACAAATATTGCTCAATGAGTTTTGAGTTTGAAATTTGAATGTAACAACTAAAACTACCTCGTTACTTAATATCTTCTTTCTAGTAATATGCATCGCTCCTGTACAAAAAAAGAAAAAAAGGAACAAATTTTCTTGTATTATCTGGTGATTCCTTACTTTCAAGCCCTATTGGCTCTTATTTTTGAAATAAAAAGCTGATTAATCTGTTAATTAGTTCTAAATTTCTCAAAAGCAATTTATTTATTTATCTTTCTATAATTTTATAAAAAACTTTTGGCTGTACAATGAAAAACATAGTTGAAATCCTCACAGTGGTGCCTTTATTAAATCATCTTTTTTTTTTTTATAGCATCATCTGGATTCAAATTGATATTAATGAATTTCCATATCTGGTCAATGTAGGGGAAAGAGAAAAAGGGTTAATTACCAAAAGAACCTCCTGAGGTTTGGCATACCCTCTTAATGTTTGATTCCGTATTACAAATTATACCTAATATTGGAAATGTATTTGCAATAAAAAACCAGATATTAGGAAGGTAATTATAATTTTACATACCACATGAATTTTTGTGAAAATAGGCTATACCTCAGGGTTGTTTTTCATAATTAACCCAATGAGAAAATGTGCTTTGTTTTGCGTCCCTCAAACTTTGCTCTATGCCAAAGGAAAATTAAAAAATTATTCAGGGAGGAGTAATTATTGAGATATTAAAATTGTACTATTATTGTTTTCCATCTCCTTTACTAATTATGCATATAGACAACAGAGACTATTGCTTTCCAAAATATAACTCATAACCTATGTTTCTCTATGATCTAACTTCGCAGAACATAAAGTTGTAATGACGATCCAGAGCGAGTTGCCTGCTCTATGGTATCACATATTGCAATAGTGATGGCAAAAATATCTTTTAACGACAAAACTCAGTAACGCGACATTAAAAACTCCTTATTTTCACAAGCTAAGTAATTTACAAGCTGAAAAGATGGCTAAGAAATAGCACCTCTAGCTGTTAATAAAAGGGTATTTGGATTCAACAAAATTTTCTGTGTCCCAAAGAAATGACCCGAACGCAACAGCCTCCAAGACCAGCATTGTGAGTCCAGAAAATGTCAGAGAAACTACTTCATCATTAGATGCATCAAGGGAACCATCCTCTGTAACCGAAATATCAGGCCTTCCGAACAATGCCTGTGTCTGCTTTTCGATCAAAGATATTGCCTCTTTCGATCTTATGGTCGCGTATCTCTGAAGTGTTTCTGCATCTAAATACATAACATACGATCTCAATTTGTACGATTTTTCTTCGCTGCTAGAGTCCACTATACCTCCCCCATCGCCATCATCAGGATAGATCCTTATCAAAGAATCCGGATCCCACAATTGCTTTTCCGGTTTGGGCTCTTCGAATCTTACCCGATCTCCCTGACCGAAACCTTCAGGAAGTGTGTTCATAGATCTTTCAAGTTGGTATCTTTCGTCAACTCTTCTGAGGAAATACCCATACATCATTGAAGCAGCATAGAGCTTGCCAAGTTTTATTTTACTGATCTGTACAATCGTATCCAGGGGTCCCACAACCCGCTCCCCAAGAACAAGGGAGAGATGGCTAATTATCATCTCAAATGCCTCAGGAGAGTGCACAGATTCCAACTTCTGTTCTTGATTTGGCCAGAAATCAACTCTTCCAGCAGGATCTGAAGTAGTCGATATTTTGGGGATCATTGATATCTGATTGTCTACAAATCTTTGGACGATCAAGCAATATATGATCTCCTCGAGTGTTTTTCTCCTCTCTTTCTCTTTCACTTCGGCTATTCTCCTGACAAATCAATAAAGATATTTGTCATGTTCACACAAGAAGCATTGACCATATAATTAGTTCCATGCCATCGAGTCCAGATAACAAGAAGATGAGTAACAAAAAAAGCACAAATTCTCAAATTAACCACAGTTCATTTCCAGAAATTCCATTCCTTTATTCCTTTGGGGTGCACCGGTGTCCGCCCACACCATAGTACTCCCCAGATGCCCTTTACTCACCACAAAAAGCAATGGAACATTTTGGAAAAAAAGTTACACCTTAAGCAAAATCTAACAATCCTCTCAACCTCCTCTGTTGATGAAACACCATTATAACGTCTAAGCCAGTCCACCCCATCAACACCTGCTTGAAGTCATCATATGGTTCCTTCAATTCCGCCCCCAAGAGTGAAGCCATAACGTCAAGTATCAAAACGCGACTCAATACAATACTTGCAACCTAACACGACAATTTGGGACCAGCAAAATGCTACTGTTTGAAAGTGCTCAAGGTTGTCTCAAAATCAACCATATCCACTGCATAAACCTTGACCAGTTGAGTTCAACACAGATAGGTTGAGGAAATTCAAAATGGGTTGATCAGGTAAACAATGGGGATTTTGGGTACAGCTAGTCAGATGGAAGAGGTCTAAGGTGGAGCGGGGAATATGGGCTGGGGAATTGTTCGAGAATGACTTGGAGGGTGGTCAAGGTACGAGGGCCCTTGGTAGGCTAACCACAAAACTTGTGGGGAGGATGTCTGTACCTTGAAAGGTATTGTTGAAAGGTATTGGGACAATCGAAAATTAGGTGTCTTAGGCAAATGTTAGTGCAGTCAGGTGGGGGAGCTCAGTCCAGCCAATAGTGGCATGTTGATGCTTGGGAGAAAACGAGCGTGGAACTGGATACTAAAGTGTGTAGGCAATTTTTTCCCCCCTTCCAAGAAAAATATGTTTTTGAGTGATCTCAAATTCCTGTTTTCATATTTTAATCGATCATTACCGACTTTTTTCATGCTTGAGTGATGTCCATCAATCAAGATGACTTTGTAATTTTGAATCAATAGGTGAAGAGTTCGTAATACATTCATAGTATAGGGGAGGTGGTCTGGGTGAACCCGTGAGACTGCTCCATCAAAAGCTTAAACTATTCAATGAGCCTTGAAAACTATCCTGCTCCGGGTGGGTTTTAGAATTCCAAACATTTGTTTAGGATTCCACGAAATGAAAGAAGTGTTGGGCTTTTAGTGATTGAAAAACTCTCCTGTCTCTACCCTACGAGAAAGGCTATGGGGCGCGAGTTGTAAGGAAGTCTGATAATTCAGTGACCCCAGGGGATGTTGGAATCAATTCCAAAAAGTCGCCAACGAAAAAAACTTAGTAGCGGGTTTCTCAGGTTAGAAATAGGAAGAACCGAAAGAAGACTGTAAGAGTGGAACCAACTGAAGAGAGATTGCTTTTATCATGCACTAGAAAGCCATGAATTGCTTGCTCATATATTGTGAAATGTAAACAGTTTAATTGCCTCTTTAAACTCAGCAACATTTGTAGATTTTCTATGACTAAATGTGAAACACTGTCCCCATTATAATTTTATTATTTGTGCAATGTGGTCAGTTGTTCAATTGATGAAATTACATACATCCAATGAGCAAATCAAATCCATAATTGTTTTAACTTGATTAATACAAGTGGTAAATAACATAATTGATTGGGTCCAAGCTTCTGTGTTATATTATGGAAATATATAATCTTGGTCTTTCTAGGTTGAAAAGATGTCAACAGATTAAATTCAATTGGTTGTTTAGGGCCATTTGTTAATTAGGGATTATTCATACAAGTTTATCTTGTTTGTTTAATCTACTACTGAGGAAAGACTCATCAACAATGCTTTTCCAAACCTAAAACTGGACAGTTGTTGAAGTTATAGAATTATTTTTGAATCTATAGTCAAAATCTAAAGTACATCATACTGAGATTTATATTTGGGTAGAATTTTCTAGCTTTGATTTAACATCATTTATTTTGTTCAATTGCTCAATTTACTTATTTATTCTTCGAATTCCCATAAAACACCCCTTTTAATTGTTTAAATTCGGGTCATCTAAAAATTTGTCAAACTGTTCCACATAGAGAGGACCCTTCTCTATTTATTTACAATTTGTAATTTGTTTCAACAGAATTACAAATTGTTTGGAACTGCCATGTTGAAAATTATATACATCTTTTATTTGTCGAATATATTTATATGATGTGTATTTATATTTTATACGAGGATATGTATGTACTACTGTATGATCGTTACTAAAAAACAAATACGATATTATTAAGCAAACATAGTTAGGTTAACTTAATAGATAATTTATACTTTCAATATATATAAAATATATGTTTAAAATTTTTAATTCTTCCAAACTCGAAAAATAGGTAAACTAAGAATTTATCAATAATTAGTTCTTCGGTAATAATATCATTTATTTTTACTTTTCCAAAACCTATGGTGATTATATTATTTTATAAGATAATATTTTTTTGAATATTTTCAAGTTTATAAAAACATTCTAATGGGTCCATCCTGTGGGTTGGAGTTTGAGTCTGGGTCCTAGTCTAGGGCAGATCGTGAGTCCAACAATCATGGCACGGGTTGTGTGCCTTGGGTTTTGGCAAACCCAACCCACTACCATCCATGACATCAATAAAATTTCTACTTCAATGTTCAAATTATTAGGAATTGGATATTTATACCATGCAAGACAAAAGAAAGTCAGTTCCTCTAGATTATTGCTAGAATCACCTCTTAAGGAAATTTGGACATTTGAGAACATATGATTCTCAGATATTACGGGGGCTGCAATATTGGTGAGGAGCTTTTCATTAGATCCAAATCTCACACGATAACATTTATGACAAAACTAGTCCTTCCATGTAATTTCTAAAGGAATCAGCCACATGACTGCTAACTCTGCCTATTTTTGAGGCGAAGAATAAAATTACATTTTCAGTCCCACTGTTCAGGCGATTAGCAACATTGGTATAATACTTGCGAAAATTTCAACTTTAGTCCTATAAGTCAAGGCTTGTTGCAATTTTCGTACCAACATCAGCTTTTGGGTTGAACATGTTACATAAGAAGCATGTGGCTATTAGGTCCGGGCTTTTGAAGAGAAATACTACCATTGTTAGTTGGATAAAGACCTATCTTCCAGTAATTTTCATAATTTCACCCAAAAATTTCTCTAACTCTTTTAGGAAGCTTATTTGCAACTCGTCCAACTACAAGCAAAAAATCAACAATCCGGGGTTTAATTATTTTGATCATGTATTTAGCAGGTAATATTTTTTTATTTCATATGTGGTTGGTGAAATCAAATTAAACAGAATCAAAATTATGGAGAATAAAAAATTTGAAAGCCAAAATGTCAGACAACATACTGAATTTATTCAATTATTACCAATCTTTTCAGTGTGAGTAAATTAATTCTTTTAGAAAAAGTGAAAAAAAAATATTCAAATAATTACTGTATTTCCATTTATTGACTCTCTCGGTCAGTAAAAACTAAAACTAGTATACAAACAAATAATAGATTATAAAACTATTTATAAAAAAAATAAACATAAAAATATGCAAGAATAAATGTTCAACATGGTTGGACAAATCAGCGTCGAACCGAATATTGAATTTTTAATGAAAATAAACACAGAGTACCAAATATAATTTTTGGAGTGATTACATACTAAACAAATGCTTTCAATTTGATTCAGTTCAACCGGCTTACCAAACTCTGAAAATTCCTATTCATAATACTTGTCTATTGTACTATTCATTACGTTAATATTTAATTTGCACCTTTTCTTTATAAAACTCGATTAACCAAAATATTGCCTCTCTAGTTAATTAAATTACATGATTAAAAAGATTATTATTTAACTAATAATTTGATTGCCTCAAAGATTGTAGATCTTTTTACTTTTTGGTGGAAGAGTTGAGGACAAATTGTTTCCGAAGAATCAGACAAAATGTTTGGGTGAAAATGGGGTAAATAAATAGAAGAAATAATGTTTATTGATAGAAGAAATAATGTTTATTTTCCACCAAAATAGGACGAATATTTCCTTAAAAGTCCAAACTTAACAACCGCATGCTTCTTACATGACATTTCAAAAACTGAGCGAGGTACCAAAATCGAGAAAATTTCATTTTTGGTCCTATACATTCACTTATAATCAATTTTAGTCGCACAACTCTGATTTAATCAATCGTAGTCCCTTTCGTTTCCAATTCCATCAATTTTGGTCCCATTGTCCAAAATTTTAAACAGAATCTAGATTTGACTACTTAGCTCTGTAAGTCAACCAAAATTGGAGGGAAACTAAAAAGGGCTAGGTTGTCTTTATTTTCGAAGGGAAAACGCCCACTCTTTCCACCTTATATGTCATTGGGAAGAGAACTATTGGGTACTTGCCATTTAGGTACTGCCTTCTTTGAGGGAGAAACACGATCAGTTCGTGTAGAGAGAGCTCGTCAAAAGGTGGCAGAATCATAAAGTCATGGTTTTATGGATTTCAAGATTCTTTCACTATCTTGATTGCTACTTCATAGCTAGAAGGTCACTTCCACCACTTAGAGAAGTTGGTCTTACATGCTTCCAAGACCTGGTAATTTGATTGTGTGCCGCCTTGATTTCTGGTTGACTTTCCTCTACCCGATCGAACATTTTTCCTTTTGGAAAATGCGATTACTACTGAACTTGAGCAGACAGATTTCCCAAGATCAGCTGTTCATCTCTTCCCCTACTTTTCGTTCCTTCCACATTTTTCTATTGGGTTTTATAACATTTTGTAACCTGGAATATGATTTCAGGTGTATCAGGAACCAAATGGGCAAGTAAGGGATGCTGTTATATATCTGGTATGTATATGTCATTGTTTTCCTTTATACCATACTATGTTTTCATTTTGATGTTAAGATCTTCAATGTTATTATAATTTTTTTTCTTTTTGACCAAATTGATCAAGAGTGGGAAGGAGAACAAATAGACCGAGCTTTATTGAAGAATGTATTGGATATTTTAATTGAACTTAGAAGATGGATTATGATGAGAACGATTTGGAAGCAGCAATGATGAAGGACACAGCTGCTTATTATTCCTGGAAGGCTTCTAACTGGATCTTAGATGATTCATGTCCTGACATATAAGGTGGAAAGGGTGGGTACTTTCCCTCCAAAAGTAAAGACAACTCAGCCTTTTCCTCCCAAATTTTAGTTGACTAACTCCTAATTCAGTTAAAAACTTGGGCAATGGGACCAAAATTGATGAAATTGGAAATGAATGGGACTAGAATTGATTAAATCAGAGAATTGTGGGACTAAAATTGATTATGAGTGAACGTATGGGACCAAAATCGATAAAAGGCTCGTCTAATGGGACCAAAAGTGAAATTTTCTCTACCAAAATTATAATGAAATCTATACTTATGGGTTTGAAATGGGATCTTTGAGACATAGGGTACTAAATAGTTGAATTAAACATGTGATTTACATACTTTGCCTCCGAAACCGGTGGAGTAAAGTTCATCTGGCAAGTTCCATCAAAAAGTTTGACAGAACTTTATTTTGCAATAAGAAGTTATCCTATAGAAATTGTTAGAATAATTCTAGATGTAAAGAATTGTTAGCATTATTATAAACTTAGTGGGAACATTATTATAAACTTAGTGGAAACATGTTAGCATAATTATAGGTTAGTGGAAACATGTTAGCATAAAATATGTAAGATCTTTTTCCTTTATATTAGTATAAATATGTGTAATGTCTTACTAAATGATAAGAGGAAATAAGAGTTTTTCTCTCAACATGGTATCAGAGCAGGTTCGAAAGAAGAAGAAGAAAAAAAAAAAAAAAAAAAAGCGGTTCAAACCCTAGATCCGCCGCCGAGTGCCTCACCGAAACACCTCCCTCCGGCGCTGTGCCCTCTTCTTCCTCGCGCGTTCTCTCTTCACTCCCTACTTCTGCGCTGCCCCCCTGTGCTCTCGTTTTGTGCTGCTTGCGCCGCCAAGCACCGCCCTCTTTTCTCTTTCATCGTGCGCGGCCAGCCGCGCTCTCTTTTCTCTTTGTGTGGGTATCATATTTACCTCACACTTCTCATGGCTTTATCTCTATTTCTCGTGATTTATAAACTACTTTCACAATTTACTCGTGCTCTTTCTCAATCTATCTTGGTGTTTCAAGCTTTCAGAATTTTCAGCTTGAGGGGGAGGAATGCAATATTTAATATGTTAGGATGTTTTTTCAATTTGTTAGGATTATTTTTATGTCTTTCATTGTTGTTTTTCTTTTTAGCAAGCTGTGTATGTTTCTTAAGTATACTCCAGCTTGAAGGGGAGTGTTAGAATAATTCTAGATGTAAAGAATTGTTAGCATTATTATTAACTTAGTGGGAACATTATTATAAACTTAGTGGAAACATGTTAGCATAATTATAGGTTAGTGGAAACATGTTAGCATAAAATATGTAAGATCTTTTTCCTTTATATTAGTATAAATATGTGTAATGTCTTACTAAATGATAAGAGGAAATAAGAGTTTTTCTCTCAACAGAAATCAATTGGATTTTTCGTAAAGTTTGATACCAATCTCGCAGACCCCTAAACTGTGGGACTAAAATTGCAATTTTCCCACACGAACCATCTATTCCATTCTTTGCAGTTTCCTTATGGCTTAGATTTATCTAAACTATCCTCTTTGTCTACATCAATTTCAAAAAGCTAGTGTAAGTGGTCTGGCACACCATCTCTTCCAAAATACCTCCCACAAAGTCCACAAAATTGCAATTCACTCCTCTATTCCTTATGCACCAAGCTTCCTCAAACCCCCTCCCGGCCCAAAGAGATGAAAAAAGTACAGTACATTCTGGTCATCAAGTGGATTCTATATAAGTGCATCAACTTTGTGTCTTAAACAAAAATAGAAAGTCTTAGTTTTCATGAAGAGAAATTCATAAAATGGCTTTTATGGTCAGGGTCATGGTTGGATAAAAGCTCTTTAACAGCAAATCCTAAATAATGAAAGTAAATAAAAGAATACTTACTTATAGAGTAGGAGATCTTGAGATGTTGATGGAGGTTTCTCGTTTTGGTCATCCCTCTGGCCCTGCAGATTCTCAAGCTGCTGCTCAGCAGTCGCCAGAAGTAGATGTGGGTGGGTTTGCAGAATTTGGCTCAAAAGCTGACCAACTGGGGACTCCAGCTCAAGAGGAGCCACTGGAACTAAATCACCTCCAGAATTTCCAGAAGCCCTTACCATGAAGCTTTTTGCTCGCAACTTCTCTTGTCCAACCTCTAACTTGATATTAGGAAACGAGCAACTCTGTAAAATGGATTGGATCAGCTAAAAGACCTTCTAAATTGATGCATTGAAGAGGCATAAAACTATAACATTTTATAGTCAAGACCCAAATCCATACAAGCATGTATAAAATGCTTTAACACAAATGCCATCACAATCCACAAACAGGTTCATGCCGCAATGTTCTAATGCAACACTTTGATAGCATCAAACAGATTTCTATTGGAGCAGACAGACAGGAATAACATCAATGTCCTGATTTGAATAATGCAAGAAAGATCAGAATTGTTACAGCTCCCAAAACAAGAGTTTCAGAATTCGATCTTAAGAGCCTATAAGAAATTTCATTATAGAATTTAACAACTTCTAAGGTGACTCTTGCTTGTGTTGACGCCAGAGAATTTCTGGAATCAATATCGTAGTTTAACCTTACATCTTTTACAACCCCTTTTGAGGACAATGGTGAAAGCCTAAGAAACATAATTCATTTCTTAGATCAGTTTGGTCGTGCTCTTCCCCAAACATTAGGCGGGGACAATACGAAGAAAAAGGCAAAAGCTCAACATAAAGTTTCAGAGTTAAAAATGCCAAAAGAATAATTCACATTCAAAATAACTTCACACAATTATCCTAACTCCAAACTCAAAAGATTACTACCATTCCTCCCAGCCATGAAAACCCATTTTTGCCTCGGCAAAACTTTGATTTCAATTTCAATTCTTGCTTCCGCCAATTGCAAATAAATTGTAATCCAACAACAATAGAGGCTCTAAACATCAAAACACCCAAAAATGTTTCTAAATAAACTACAAATTCTCGCTCTTAAACCAAAAACAAAAAATTATCCAGAAAATAACAGTGGGGAAAAAAATAGATACAATAAAGGCTTACTTTGGAGAGTCCTGGGGAAAGAAAGCACTTTGCATCGAAGAAACAGCTGCAATGCTTCAGTTCCGGCGAGCGGCAGCCACCGGCCGACGGCAGAACCACCGAGACGTCTGGTAATAAGCCGGAAATTTGCATCATCAATCTCTTCGACTAACTTTGTTTGATAATGCCAGACTGATAGTCTATGGTGACGGAAAAACTGGGGGGGGGGGGGGGGGGGGGGGGTGGAAGAGAGAGAGGAGGAATTTCAAAGCAGCAGGGAAGATTTTTTGGTTTTTCTCCTTCGGGTTTTGCTTTTTCTGTAATTTCGAAATTTTCTAATAATCTATAGTAGGGAATTTGAGAGGCCAATGTCAGAATGGATTCAATGAATGACGTGCCAATCCGGATATCTGTTCGAGGTCAATTCTTTTTTAAATAATACCAAAAATATTGACATACTAATAAGAAATTAATATAATTTAATAACATAGTAAAATTTTAATATTATCCATACTATCAAAATATATTTAACTATTTTTAATAAAATTTTCAAATTAAAGATAAGTAAAGACAAAATAATTTACCATAAGAAACTAAGGAAACAAATCTAAATAAAAAAAATGATATTGAAAAGCATTGTTAAATGAAAAAGATGAAAGAGAGGAAAGAGAGAGAAAGAAAGAATGGTGATAAAATAAAAAGAATTTATAAGAGGAGATAGAAAGTGAAAAAATAAAAGACCAAAATTGACAGATCAAAGTTAGTTATTAAAGTATGCTATCTATATAATAATATATATAAAATAGATTATTAGTGCATCGAACACATTCAATGTATGTGGAAAATAAAAATTAATTTTAATGTTTAATCTACACACACACACACACACACATATATATATATATATATATATAAAATTCAAAACCCTTGAAATTATCAAATTAAGTATCACCTATGCGCACATTTTGGACAATCTCATTATGCTTTACCGCGACATGCATGAAATTGTAAGAAATTTAAATTTTAATGCATATAAGTATTTATTTTTTTATAATTACAAGTACTTATCCAAAATTTAAAATAAGATATATACATATATATATATATATATATTACATTTCAATTCGAATCAAATGATAAAATTATTTTCTTTATTTATAGTGTCCTATTTACAATATTCATCAATTACTTTAATTTTAAAATATTAGAATCATTTATCACATCCTTTTTCTAAAAAAAAAAAAAAACCATAACACAAATATACCATAGTCTAATATTAAAGTTGAATATACTATATCATCAATTTTGAATATACTGATTCATCAATTACTTTTTCAAGTGTGCTTTTAAAATTTTATATTCAACAAAAAATTAATTTATTTATTTTAATCAATTTATATTTTAGTCTAAATAATTTGGTAAAATATATAAATAGGCACGGGTTAAATACCAATTTCAATAATATAAAATTAAATTTTTACTAATTTTATACAGGTATAAAATCTTTTTTTTAACTATTTTATTAGGGTAATTATATCTACGCCCCCTAGGAATGCCGAAATTACAACATGTACTTCTCTTGTTTGAAAAATTACAAACAATCAACTTCATGAAAATAAAAATTACTAGTACACCCAAGCCGTCGGGGCTCCAACCTAAATTTCATTGATCTTCCTATTTTACCCTTCTCTTGAGTTCATTATGTTAGTGTTCCAAAGGTTGCCCTTTGTAATTTATTAAATATAGAAGGGGTCATTTTGTTAGTTGTCAAATAAATTCTTTCTAGAAAAAAAGTGGGTTTGCCAAAATACGGCATCCTTAGTACTAGGTTAATATTAGGTACCCTAGTTCATTACTAAAATGTAAGAGTATCTGGTACTTGTACATCAGGTTACAAGTAATGTTTAGCTTGAATAACATGTTACCTACTAATTACCTACACTATTCATTTTTATTTATATGTAACGTGGTGTATTAAACCAATTTTATCCAACCCACTAATTCGTATCTTTTGTTTTTGATTTTAATTAGTTAAATTCTATTAGATGTATTAATGTTAATTTTCAAAGTTACAATTTACATTAGTCTTAATATATTCTTGATTTTAAGAGTAGAGAAGTTAACTAAAAAAACTTATATTTCTACATATAGAAAATAAAAAAGAAAAATTAATCTATTAGGTTCTAACGCGAATAAACACTATATGGAATCACTATATAATACACCATACAAATTAAAAATTGTAATCTAAAAGCATAACTATCTTGTAATTTCAAATAAATTATTTCAAAGATTTGTTGTATTATATAAAGTTTATCTCTCATCAACTGTATACATTTTCATTTTCTTTTAATCACTGCAATTTGTCAATCTTTCTTGAAAAATTTTAATAGTATAGAATTAAAATTATGAACTATTAGAAAATTATAATATTTCATATTTTGCTGATAAAGATAGATTTTTCCCCATACTTATAAAAGATTTAATTTAAAAAAGGAGTGGGTTTTATTTGCGTTTTAATTTTTTGGAGTCTTGATCTCATTTTTAGTTAATTACACTAATGTAAAATATTATATTTTTGAAACTTTAACAATTTTTGTTAAATTATTTAACATATAGAAAAATAAATTCGTACTTTTTTGTGCTTTTGTGTCTTTTAATTGAATTCTATTAGATATAATTCAATTTTACTTGTCCACAAAAGTAAAATTCCATTCTATCTTAACCGATATATCATGTTAATTATCAAAATTACAATTTACATCATTAATGTATTCTTCATTTGAAGAATAGAGAAATCAATTGAAAAAACTATATTTCTACATAAAAACAATAACAAAAAATACCTATTGAGTTCTAATAGAAATAAGCATTATATGGAATCTCTATATAATATACCATGCAAATCTAAGCATGTCATGTAAAGCATAGCCATCTTGTAATTTAAAATAAATTATTTCAAATATTTGTTGCATTACACAAAGTTTATATCTCATATCTATACGATATATTAAAGTGTGTTTTATTTAAAATAAAATAAAATAAAAAGCGCCTTTATATTGTCAAACATGGAATGGATAAATTTTTATTTTGGTGTTTTATAAAACAATATAAATAATTATTAAAAAATCAAATGACATAATTATATAATTAGGAAAGAGAAAATATATGATTAAGTTGAATAGTGGAGAAAGAGAAGAAAGATAGAACAAATAAAAAAAAATGTTTAATAACTTAGGGAGAAAAAATAGAGAAGATAATAGAATATCCAATGAATAGAGAGATAAGACATCTTGGTTTTAGACAGGAATAGAGCCAGGAATTTGATTGAGGAGCCGGGGGTGGAGGGGGGGGAGGGGAAATTTTTTCAAGATTATTAGTTTTTAAAATATATAAATATAAAGGCTATATATAATATTAATATATAAAATAATAAAAGTTATCATATTTATATGTATATGACCAATTAGAAGTGCTATAATATATATATATATACACACACACACACACACATAAGTGCTACAATCAAAATAATATATAAAAAAAGATACCGAAAAAAATAACAAGCTATTCTCTATTTCAAAATAAGCAAATATAGTGGATAATGAATTATTTTTAAAAAATACTTAACAAAGAATTTTTTAACAATACTCAACAAAAGTGACATAAATCCACATAATGATATAAAATCAAAACTCAAAAAGTATTAAAATAGATCTCTCTCTCTCTCTCTCTCTTTGTCCTCACAATAAAAAAATATATTTAAAACTCAAAAATATCTTTTCTTTTTTCTCCGCTATCACATTCCCAAAATAACTCCCAATTAATATATGAAGTCTCAAATTAGTAAGATTAACCCATTCAAGTTCAATAGCCCAACAAAATAAACATCAAGATTCATTAAGTTTAATATTAAATAACCATAAAGATTCATATCAACTATCATAAGATTTAAATTCCTACATAAAAATTAATCACAAAAAAAAATAAATGTATTGATTTCAAAATTCGTATACAATACCTTCTTGCACATTATTTTTGAAGAAAAAGTTGAATACTATAGGGTTTGTTAGAGAGAAAAAAAATCTCTAATAAGATTTTTTGTGTTTTAATTGGAATAGAAGAGAGAAGTAAAATCTAACAGAATTCTTAATGTTTTAATTTCAAAAGAATAAGGGAAGGAAAGAGAAAGAAAGAGAATTTAATTAATTATGATAAATGAGATTGGGTAAAAGAAATCACCAAATATAAAATAGAGCAGAGAAAATAATTTTTTTATTATATTACTTATATAAAAGTCAAAATTTTATTTTAGAGGGGGGGCGGGGGGAGGCAAAGCTCTGAAATTCTAATAAATATATATACTAAAAATAAATTTTTTTAAAGTTGGGGGGGGGGGGGGGGGGGGGCGCTACCACCAGTCCCCGGCTCCATCACCGATTTTAGAGGTAGAGGTTCATAGCTATAGGTAGCCAATCAAAATGCAATTTTTAAACCCCGTTGAAAAGGTAAAAATTGACATGTGACACTCAGTGAGAGGCCTACCTAATATAAACTTGTATGTAGTGCACTGCAAGAAAAGTGGCATTTAGACACGGATTAAAAAAAAGCGACAAAAAAATGACCATGAATATTCCATAGCTAATTCGTGACTAAATTTAGCCATTAAAAATCTGTAGCTAAATTTGGTGGCTACATTGGCGCCAAACTTGGTGCCAATCATGGATTTTCCATAGCTAAATTTATGGCTATTAGCTACAGAAAATCTGTGACTAAATTAGTGGTTGACTATTTTTTTTATTTTCATCAATTTCAAATTATTAATTTTATTATCCTATTCAGTAAAATGAACAATAACCGTCAATCAATTTAACACATAAGTCAAATGTTTGAATTTATTTTATTGAATTAGTTATTTGTTATCCAAATAGCTAATCAAATTAGTGATTTTTCATTAAATGTATAAATCAAATATTTATAGTTTGATTAATTCAACTGGTCAATTAATACATATATAATCATATGATTTTGAATATGCAGTTTGATTCTGAAGTAATTTAAATGTCTCAATTGATTAATCGTCAAATTTCGAATCTGTTAATTTGATAGTGGCAAGGTGTTTTAGAATTTCGATTGATTTAATTATGATAAAGTCAAATATAAATGTTAATTTTACCTAAATTTCACATATAACTTTTGGATTTTTTAATTTATTAATTTTGATAAAGTCAAAGGTAATTTTTTTTATTTTGATTAATAAGTTGCAAAAATTACAAAAATTGATAAAATTAATGAAACTATATTAGAAGACCTTATTATTAAATGTGACCTTATTTTAGAAGACCCCTTTGTAATTTATTAAACTAGATTACCCCTATCTTGAGTTCATTATGTTAGTGTTCTAAAGGTTGCCCTTTGTAATTTATTAAATATAAAAGGAGTCATTTTGTTAGCTATCAAATAAATTCTTTCTAGAAAAAAACATGGGGGCTTCTAATAAAAGGTAGCTTTGTACTACCTTATGTTAGGTACACCCTTAATAATTCGACACATGTGCTAAAATTTGTTGTGTAACCGGTTGTAAGAATTCTTTTTGACTGGAAACCGGTTGTTATTTTATTTACATTTACTACTTTTTATTATTTTTCAATTAATTCTGAATAGAGCATAACTTGTTGTTATTTTATTAACATTTACTTCTTTTTTATTATTTTTAAATTGATTTCTGAATAGAGCGTACTTATTTCTCTCTTCTTCCCCCAACCTTCAAGACGGTGAATAATTTCAGTTTCTTTCTTCTTCCGCAACCTTCACAGCAACGAAGAATTTCAGAGTGTGCGAGTGGTTTTCCGTTCTTCCCCTCCCCTCACTCGTTGGCAGTTTCTTTGTCAGAGCCCAGTGTGTTCTGATTTTTTTTTTTGTCCGATCGATTTTTCTCATTCGCCTCTCCATTCTTGTTGGAGTCCACCACAATTGGTGACAAAGGTGCGTGGTTAGTCTCCATTAATCTATATATATGTAGTGTTTTTGGGTTTCTTTTTAATTTGTTCTCCATTAAATTTTAGGGCTTTTATTTTAGAATCATGATGCTTTTTTAATTGGAAAGGTAATATATGTATAACTAATTGTATAGTGTATATATCATTTTTCTATGTCAAATTAGATGTTTTAGTTCCTGTTTCATATTAATTTCATCTCATATTTCGTAGATTCTTAATAGCAATTAACCGCAGCTTAATAAATGAGTAATAATTGATCGGTCACAATTAACTTATTGATAGACTTATCAGAATTTCGCATGGCGCTGCTCAAATTAACTTATCATATTCTTACTTAATGCTCATTGTTTTCGCTGGATCATTTTTTTTTTTTGGCAATGATGCATCATTAACTTACTGTTTCATATAATATTATGCAGCATTGGTGACAATTAATTTTTTGATGGAGTTTTATTTGAAAATAAATGTGGTTAGTTCTCTAGTTGGGTTTTGTCATTATCACGCCACCTCTTGTTAAAAAGGTTGAGGATGAGAACATAAATATTAAGAATGGGTTGCTCGAGCTCTAGAAACAAGTTCATCGACCTTGCTATTTCCTGATCATACATCTCTCTTTCTGTAATGCCACCATATGTTTGGATAGTTGAATCTTAGGTCTCGATTGACAATATATATATATATATATATATATTGATTGACTACATATTTACTATTACTTTGTAGTTGAAGTTTCAAAAATTTATTTGGCCTTTTGTTGTTAGATGAGGGACTTCAGAACTAATAATGAAGAGAAGTTAGAACGCGAAACATGCTTGAGGTTTGGTACACTTAGTGACAACGAGGGTGATGCCAATTTGAGTGGAAGTGAACGTAGTCCATTAGGATCTAACTTGTTACAATTAGACCCTAATGAAGTTAAAAAATTAGAGTTTCGCACTCCAGAAGAAGCTGATAAGTTCTATTGTAATTATGGGAGGCAAAATGGATTTGATGTTAGAAGGTGTCACAAGAAAATAATTGGAGGTTATCTTGTAAAGAATCTTGAATGGGTTTGCTCCAAAGCTGGATTCAAGCGGCCTACCAAATACGTAACTGAATGGAAACGACGTCCACATGGTGAGACAAGATGCGGACGCAAAGCTCAATTCCGTGTTGCCCATGACCGAATTGATGGTTTGTACAAAGTTACTAAGTTTATACAGTTTCACAACCATCCATTGGAGACACCAGAGACTGCTAATCGTTTACGATGTAACCGGTAAAATTGTCATTTCTTTACTACTAAAAACCTACCCAATTGTTAGTACATTTACTTATTGGTTTATCCGTAATGTCGATTTTGAATATACAATTGGTTAAAAATTGTATAGGTATTTGACCCCTTCTAAGAAAAATTTATTGAGTGCGATGACAAGTTCTGGCATTAGTCCATCAAAAGCTATGGATTATCTAGAGTATATTGAAGGTGGTGCTGGGAAGGTTGCGTTTAGAAGAAAAGATGGTTATAATTATCTTAACAAACAACGAATGGAAATGATTAGAGAGGGAGATGTGAACACAACTTTGTCATTGCTAGAAGGCATGAAATTTTATGATAAAAACATGATTTATGAATATATGGTTGATGAAAATCAAGCACTAACAAGGCTATTTTGGACAGACGGACTATCACGGGCGGAATTTGAATTGTTTGGAGATGTGGTGGTGTTTGATAGTACATATAAGACAAACGTATACCGTTTTCCATTGGTAATTATGTCTGGCATAAATAACCATTATAGCACATGCGTGTTTGGGGCTGCTCTTCTATATAATGAGACTGTTGATTCTTATCAATAGTTGTTGCAAAAGTTTCGCAATGCAATGGGTGGAAAGATGCCAATATCTGTTTTGACTGATCAGGATGCAACAATGCATATGGCTATTGCTATTGAGTTTCCTCTAGCAAAACATAGGATTTGCAGTTGGCATTTAGAGCAAAATGCGATGCAAAAATACGCATATACCAGGCTTTACACGTGATATGGCCGTCCTTCTGAAAAAAAATTTCTCTATTGAACAGTTTGATGCTTCTTGGCGAGACATGATTCAGAAATATGATCTAAGCAAGCATCTGTGGATTGTTGATATTTACAGTAAAAAGGAATTGTGGAGTAAAGCATATTTCCGTGGTCATTTCTTTGGAATGATGAAAACGGCGCAGAGGTCAGAATCTATGAATTCATTCATGAAGCTTTGTTTGAAATAGAAATTGAAGTTAATGGAGTTCTTGAAGCAATACTATACGGCTTCATTTGATTGAGTGTAATGGATTGAACTCCCTAAAGTATGATTTTAGCTTTTGGGTTGTATTATGGGAGGTGGGTATGCTGTTTGATTAGATGGTTTGTGTATTGCTTAGGTATGTTCTATGGATTGAAAATTCAATTTGATTCATCAACATTGGATATATTATGTTTGATTTTACCAATATACCCTTTCTTAAAGTACTTGAGATCAATAAATTTATGGGGTCTTTTTTTTTTTTTGGGACTTTTTTCCTGCTCAATGACACGGGGAAATTGACGTTTTTTTTATATAAAAATCACACTTACTTAATCGTGATCACAATTTTAAACGGTGATTAGAAAAACTTACAAAGTTGGCTACGTCGACTGAGTCACTGAATATTAAGCACCAATTTTTCCTTAGCAATAACCCAAAAAATTGTATTTATGTATTTGCTTCACATCTTGGAATATGAATGCTCGAGTATTCGTACTTCAAGACTGTCAACATTAAACTTGGCGGGTCGGTAGAATTAGAAAGAAGCACAACATATAAATTTTGGTTTATAATATTTTATGTGGGCACATAGTAGAATTAACTAAATAGTTTTTTCAGCCTTTTTAGGGGCTCTGCCATCTATACGTGGACTTAATTTTTTTTTATTTAAACATATTTTAATATATTAATTATTATTTATTGCATAGTTATGACATCACCGATTCGACCACAGTTTGATCAACGGTTCAACCAATGACCCTTGACCCGATTGATTTTTCCGTTCGATGACCGGTCCGGGTTTTAAAACATTGATGCATATACAGATGAAATTTTTTCTCTAAGTGAAGTGTTAAATTATTACACCTAATTATTGACTATTAAACCACAATAAATTAATTTATTGTAAATTTCATGAAATTAAAGTTACTAAGATTATACCAATGTAGAATGAACAAGTTAATAATACTAAAACCATGATTTAATTCAACAAAATAGATTAATAATGATAATTTATGTTATTACAATGTTAAAAAATTATTCTTAGGAACAAAATTATATATTTTGTAAGTCGTGCATTTTTTAAAAGAAAAAGTCAATAGCTTTAGTTAAAAAAATAATTAATTTTATTCCAAAAAATAATTCAAAGAGCTATCTCGCAAAAGCATATAAATGTGCACACAACGTGGTACACGGCCTCCACACGGTGCACATAAACCAATGAACATGGTGTCCACACACTGTCTGACCGACGTGCACACACAATGCTCGAACGCTAGCCAACGTGCACGCACCCGCACACTTCCTAGCTGACGTGCATGATGTGCCTTAGGAGCTCATACACTACCAACACGGGTGTGCCACACGTTGATTGTTGGGCACATAAGACTAGTATAATACATTTATTGTGTGTATTTAACAATAGAAGACAAATTTTATACTATTGTGATTTACGAGAAGTTAAAATATATAATTATATTGAAAGAGCATAAATTAATTAATGATGAATACTTCACTAGAAATATCAAACGGCAATAAAATTAGCTTACCAAATAGCAAAAAGTATCACTTAAATAAAATTATGATGTGGATATAGCCTTTCAATGATTGTTTTAATTTCAATTATACACCTAAATATATTTATAGTGACTGTATATCGTTTTATATCTTAATAGATTTCATTTTTGTATTCATAACTTTCTCTAAATAAAAATATTTAACATAGATGACAAGATATAATATGCCCATTATGTATACTGAATTGTACATTCCAAATAACACAAAATTATGTTATGTAAAAATTAAAATATAGAAGCACATTTATTTCAAATATTCTAATTTTTTAATGATATATTCTATAATAACTCAACCAAATTTCTTTGGTTATAAACTGTTAATTTTTTTGAAAATTTTATACATGTAACATTTATTTATCAAGTTCAATTTTCTACAAATAAGTAAATTTTTCTTAATTTTCTACAATTTTTTCTTAATTTTCTACATTTTTTTTTATTTTTTTACAAATAAATAAAAATTTTCAAAACCTTGTTTTTGTAGGAAACGTTACAATGAAAAAAAAAATTAAAAACAATTGAACTATGATGGATGGACGGATATGATAAATATAATAATTAAGGATAGATGGACATAATTAATTGGGCTCAATGTGCCATATATATTTTATTAAAATTTAATTAACATGTAAATAATAAGTTACAGGTAACTAAAACTTGAAGAGTAGATTACAGGTAATTGCGACCCGAATAGCAGGTTGTAGGTACTCTCACATAAAGGGGGTACTAATGTTAAACATCTTCCATGTGTACCTAACAATAGACAAACCCAAAAAACATTTGAATATGAATTCTATTTTCTTTATTTGCTTATATATTTAATCATATTCAATTCCCAATTAACTATTAATTAAGAATTAATTAAATCTAATTTCTTTATTGGTCATATATATGCTTTAATACATAAATTATATATGCTTTCTAGTTATTAGTAATGAGTCAATAATTGAAATTAATTTATTTTTTGCTCAACTAAATGAATCAAAAACATAGAAATTTTTTTAAATAAATACAAGAAAGAAAATATAAAAATTTTGTGACCCTCGTTACTAGGTCACCACCCGCTATTACCAAATCTCCTCAACCTTGTTCATTTTTTATTGTTTTACTTCGTTATTATGCGCCTTTCTCTTTGAAGCTCCTTCATCATCATCATCATCTCTTTTTATGTATTTCATCTTTTTCTTCTTCTTCTTCCAATTTCCCTTTTCTCTTATCTTTCCTAGTCTCACTCCTCCGCCCACCGACATGCTCTGGCGAAACAACCCCTAAAACCTAACCTTCTAGGTATGGCTTCCCAATGCCTATTTTCGATTTATTGCCAAAAATGCAGATATATTTTGATTTATTAAATGTACGCTAGTCTGAGTTAGGGTTTCTTTTGCTCTTAGTCTTCAATCATCTTCTCTACCATCTTTTCCTCTTTTGTGAGTTTATTGATTTCTGCTCTTACCCATCATACACCACTATAAAAAAGATCTATGGAGATTAATTTTTGGAGACGCATTTAGAAAAATGTCCCAACAACCATGGTATCGAGACACTTACAATAAAAGTGTCACAACTTTTATTTTTATTGTGACACCTAATTAAAAGTGTCTTAATAGGACCATATATTAAGACCTTTTTTTAAAAGGGTTTTTATTTAGTTTAACTTTTAGTGTACATATTATGGCACCTCTCCTAAAAAGTCTTAATAAATTATTTTGTGACAATTATATTGATGTGTTTCTTAAAGGTCTATGGGGACTTATTTTTTGAGACGCTTTCACAAAAATATTCCCACAAATTTTTTATCAACTTGTTTGTTGGATATATTTAAATATCATTTGAAATGTATAAATTGCAATTTTTTTGATTCTATAGGCATTTCTATGTTGTTAAATTTTGTTGGTTTCAATTTAATAAAGTTACAAATATTAAAATTAAATAATTGATAATTTAAAAAATGTATGATATGTTTGAAAAAAAATATATATATCAACAAGTTATCTTAATAGCCTAGTGGTAGGACATTCTTCCTTTTTAGTTGGAGGCCTGAGTTTGAAATTTACCAACCACAAAATATGTGTTCCTTCTAGGTGCGTGCGATTGTAACACAAGGCGGATGGGGTCTAGGCTCAAGTGGGCGGGCTGGCTATCCCAGGGTTGGTGGTGGTTGTGTCTGGCAAAAGTTTGGTGTTGACGGTTACCTATTTGAGAGACTCTTTCAAAATTAAAAAAATGTTTACTATGACTCTTAAATGTGTTATCATATGTCCATATAGTTACACTTTGAGTGTTACGTAAAACTAAATACCAGACACGTCATAGTGTTACTATTTCATGATTTGGAGACTTTTTAAAAAGTCTTAAAAGTAGTATTTTGCAGACATTTTGAGATATTGGGACTGCTTCATATGAGACACTTTTATAAAGCGTTTCAATTATAAAAGCGTTTCTATATAGTACTTGTTGGAAAACTTTTCATTGTCTTGATAGACTTTTTTTCTAGTAGTGATATACCAGATCAATTGAGCATACGTTGGTGATGTGTGCTTTGTGTTAGCCTTATCCCATTGGGGCTTATCCATTTCACACCCCAACCCTTTGTTCTCTTGTTGCGTTCTTTGTGTTTCTCTTTGTGCATGTTTGGTTTCAAGTTTTCTTCTAGTAGCGTAGTGTTCACTTCTAGTGCTAAATTGCTCTCTCAAGATGAATATAGATTTGTGGCATGCAGCCAAGGCCTTTGCATTCATTGCAAAGGAGGATGAGGGTTACCATTGAGAATGCACAGATATGGGATTTACAGACGCCAAAGTTCATGCAAGGATTCTTACTATAAGAAAAATGTTAATTTCTCTGCATTCAAGTCAATTATTAGTCAGTTATGAATCTTGTTAAGAGTATGGAAGTCAACCTAGTTGAGTAGGGTCGATAGATCATGTTGTTCAATCATACGTTGGATAGTTAGAGGATGCTAGTAGGATGCCTATGGACTTTTGATGAATAATTAGTTGTGTTCAATGTTTTGGAGGAGGATAAATCTTGAGTGGCATGAATACATTCATGTCCACAACTTTCCCTTTTGAAAATAAAATCTGGACATTTTTCTTATAGGCAACAAGATTGGACAATTTATAGATGTGGAATTTGAGCATAAAGGCATAGTTTGGAGATCCAATTTACGAATTTGTGTTAGCATCAATATTACCCAAGCACTAAAGCGAGCATTAATTGAGAATTCACAGCCGACTGGAGATGAACTAACAGTATCCTTAATTTACCTATGAAGGCCCCCTAAACACTGCTATATTCATAGTCACTGCATCACTTAGAGAGGGCTTGTGATCTCATATTTGAGAAGGTGTTCATGGATCTCAGCGAGAATATGTACGCTAGTTAGTCCATGGTTCCGTAAACCACCAGTACGGAGTCAGGGGCAGAGATGGATTGGGGGTCCCTCCAGTAGATTGGGCTCGACGATGAGGCTTACTTTTAGCAGCTTGGCCCGAAATCCGGGCTTCTAGTTTTCTACTACCCATGCAATAGGAAAGAATATAGTAGGGGATACTCTCCATCCCCAAAATTCAGTATCAAATAGCCATCAAGATCAGTACCCGAATCTAGAGTGTAATCTTCAACTCAGTCCTCATCTTGCTAATTCAAGTCCCAGCCAAGGCGAGAACCAAGGGAACTATAAAGGATGAAGTCGTCACTATACGTCGACCAACCTACTTGAACCCAACCCGCATGCCAAATAGCCTAGGTATGGCCATTTACGCCCTCACGAACTATCACTTTAAATCATACACATAATGATATGATCCCACCCCTCCGTATGACTACCCCAAAACATAAATTGTATATTAAACCTCACCATCCCAATTATACTTCACCCAACACTCAAGACTATTCCACTATACCTAACTCCAACAAGCCACCCTCACTCTAAGCCTGGCTCGCCAATACTCATCACATTTGAAAACTCAACCTCTTTACCAAACCTAACCTATCATGATAGGTGAGGTCTTCAAGAAACTTGACTATTTCAATGTTCCACTCTATTATACTCCCTCAACCTAGGCTAGCGAGCCTAACCAAATGTCAGAGCCAAGCCTATAAACAATCTAATTTCCCTATGCACCAAAACATATAAGACCCCATCCCCTACTAATTCAACTACACATTTCCTTATCTATCTAGTACATCCAAAATAGCCAGCTACATAATCTCTCAGATTATTAGAAAGTACATCAACAGAGATTGCATCAAAATCCAATGAAAAATAATGAGTCTTTTGATATGGAACTATGAGGGCTTGGGGGCCTTACATAGTTCGTGATTTGAAACGACTCATCCAAAGTTACTTCACCCTTACTAATTTTTCTCTCTAAAACTATATGTGATTAGTATTGAATTAATTTTTTGAAAGCTAAACTAGAGAAGTTTGGCGTTAGCGTGGATTAGGATGGCAATGGGGCGAGTTTGGCAAGAGACCCGCCCCATCCCATCTTATATATAGATTAGATCCACTTCCACCTACGCCATCTCAAAACCCAAATCCGACAGCTCTACTCATTAGACTCTGCTCATAAAAAAGATGGAGAAGAAAAGATCAAATTATACTAATACTAACTTGTTGGTGGTTTAATTCATTCTAATCCAACACATCAACTAATAAAAATTAAATCACTCTAATGGAAAATATATTTGATAAATCATGGACTAGTGTAGTTCACAGTAGAAAATAGTATATTCATTAATTGACAATTCATATGTTTATCCATCAAACAAACTTACTCAAAATATATTCATCTTAGATTATCAAAAGCTCTTCAAATTAGTTTATATATTAAAACAAACAAATCAGAAACTATTCACAAGATCAACAATAAATAAAACTAACTAGAGACAGAAGTGGTGGCAGAAGAGGGTAAGCCGCTGTCAGGGATAATAAGAAGAGAGAAATTTATTGGCAATATGCTAAAGCGAGCCGTAATCACATGAGAGGAGAAAATGATGCAAAGTGATTTAGATTCAAAACCTTAACTATAAAATGTTTATATATTTTATTAATATTAGAGGCGGGTCCATGGCAAGTTTAGGTGGACCCTCTACCTGTCTCAGACCTGATCAAGCCTTCACTTTTTAAAATCGCTACCCATCTTAAAACCCGCTTAAGTCAACCCAAACCCGTCCCTAATGGCGGGTTCAAGACGGGGACCTAGACACCAGGTTTACCCTAACCCATTACCATCTCTAGCATGGATCCGCTGTGATGCAGTGGTTGCCTTGTATGATTCTAGAGAAAAGATGTAAACATTTAGTTGTGGGCCTGGGGCACGACAAATGGTATCATAGCCGTTCATTGGTTGGATTACTAAGAGCTAAGTGCAATGTGGGGCAAGGTGCTGCGCACTGAGAACCATCTCTTGAGCCTGTGGGAAGAAGTGCTATATGTGCGTGACCCACCTCTTAAGCCTATAAGAGACACCTCTAGAGTCCCAATGCATGGCAGTCGATCCTGAAAGGTATCACGCCGCGGTGAGAACGTTGCTTTCTGAAGGAGGGGTGATTGCAGTATCCCTTCCCACATCGAGATATTAAGAAAAAAATAAACTCCTTATAAGTTTGGCCCAAGAACTCAAGCACATCCATTGGACATCCCTTTTGGTCTAGCCCAAATTCTAAGGTGCACCCGGTGGGTTAGGAGGCAACTCTAGTGTCCAACAGACTTACGGGTCCTGGGGGTGATTGGCAAGGAACAACATCCAGGGTATCTCAGTAGGTGGGCAGGTGCTAAGCATTTCCCATTTATTGTTTGAAGACTACACTCTGAGTTTTAGATGGGTTATTGATGAGGCAATTAGTAACATCAAGGTTGTATTGGACTGTTATGCTCGTGTTTTAGAATAACATATAAATTTGTATAAGTCAACAGCTTTCTTTCAGAAAGAATGTTGCTCTGGAATGCGCTGACTACTTGACAAGCTTATTGGGAGTTCATTGGGTTACTGATGTTGGGAATTATCTTCGCCTTCTAGCGGTGGTAGGTAATCACGAACATGAAGGGTTAAGTATACCTAGGAGAGAGTTTGGCATGCGCCAAGTATAGAAGTGGAGCGACAAGCTACTTGCTCAGGCTGGTAAGGATGTGCTTATCAAGACTGTGGTTCAAGTGATCCTAACGTATGCGATGGCGTGTTTAAAGTTTCCTGACATTCGCTACGTGATCTTAAGGCAATAGCTACTAATTTTTTCGTGGGACAACAAAGAGCATTGTAAGGTACTCTAGGTCTCATGGCGACAATTATGTAAGTATAAGTCGAAGGGAGGTATAGGGTATAAGGACCTAATTAGGGCCTTTATTCATGTTATGTTGGCCAAGTAAGCTTGACGCTTGGCCTAAAAAATGGAATGTTTTAGCCGGATTTAGAAGGGGTGATACTATCTTAGGTTCGACCTTTCTCGAGCGAAGTTGGGTGCTTAATCATCTTAGACTTGGTATAGTATTTGGGGCAATGAGAATGTAATTGTCAAGGGTGCCTGTTGGTGCGTAGGCAATGACACTCATATTAATGTTTGGAAGGATAAATGATTGCCACAGGAGTGGACCTTTCGGTCAATCTCCCTATGCCCTTCATCACTTTGCGGGGGCGGAGTAGAGTAATTTAATTGATGTGGAAAACAATGAAGGGAATCAAGCATTTATTGACTCGATATTCTTAAGGATGCACGCACTATAGTTTGTATTCCACTTGGCTCTCCCTCTAACTCGGACGTTATCGTTTGGCATCATGCAAAGAATGGTAAGTTTTCAATCAAAAGTGCTTATCAATCATATTGCCTCTCATCTCTTAGTTGATCAATGGGCATCCCCGTCGGCACATGCAGGCAGTAGCCACTAGAATTTCATGTGGCAGGCTCATGTGCCCCCAAAGGTCTGTTGTTTGTGTGGCGAGTTTTCAAGAATGTGCTACCAACTGCTAGTAGTATGAAGAAATGGTGTTGTAAGGTGTCTTATGGGTGCCCTTTCTGTGACTCTCCGGAGAAAGATTTGGGCTACGCTTTGCTGCTTTGCCACATCTCAAGATAGGTAAGGATTTTTGCTAATCTACGTTGGAACTTATTAGATAATTGGCATGGTAACGGTGAGGTTTGGATTGAATGAGTAAGGCACTATCAAAACGGGATTGTCTCATTAGTACTCTGGTGGCATCGCTACAATAAAGCCATGGAAGGCACCCTTGTGTCACCAGCTAACCTCGTGAGTTTTGTTGATAATTCTTGTTGGCCTATACATTAGCTACACTAGGAGGTACTGTTGCAAAAAGGCAAGGAGCTCTCAGCTGTTTCGAAGTCGCCCAAGACACCTTTTGTCAAGTTGAATTTTGATGTCGTTGTGTTTGCAAGTTCAGATGAATTTGGGATTGGAATGGTGGCCAAGGACCTCAATGGGGCGTGTGTTTGTTGGAAATCTATTCGAAAAGCAGGGCCGAGCTTGTTGGAACAATAGCTTTGATTTGGTGGAAGTTTATATATTTGTAAAAACATAGTTTCAAGGCATGCTGCAAATGCCACTTTCTTTAAGACTTATTTCGTCCCCACCACTTGGTATGCAATAGGAAATGCGAATAGCCTCTAGGATACAGTGAAACCACCTATTGGATTTCATTTTACACTAACAAAAGCACATACTCTATACTCTCAAGGAAATGGCAAAATTATCTAACTTATACAATATTTTCTGCAGCAAATAAAGTATAAGAACTTGGAGAGAAAATGTAGACAATTGTATGTAGGATGTTGTGTATCTCATGAAATTTTTTTAATGACAAATACCAGACCTATTTATAGACAAACTAATGTCTTTCATGACTGGCCATAACCTTTGGTAAATGCTTTCTATGAATTGTCACAACTTTGTGAAATGATTTTTTTTATAAACAGAAACAACTTATAAAACTTCATTCAAATTTCAAATGTTGAAATAAACCAACATGTCTATTTTTGGAAAGATACATCCATCAAAAATAATTAACACACAAAAATATTGCAATTTTGAAAATGTTCTAGCAGAGCTATTCAAAATTGCGAAGCCAAGGCAGCTTTTGAAAGCCATCATTTTGCACCACAAAAGAAGTAGATGAATGTTTGGGATCATTATCTCTGGACTCTGGCATTAGAGCTAGCATTTTTTTATTATTTAGCTAGACATTCAGTTTCTCGCACAGAGGGTACATCTTGTAATGATCCGGTATTTCTAGGTATTTTTAAAAGTTATTTATATGATTAAATTATTTAGTGTTTTTATTATTTCATATGTGAACTATGTGATTAAATTGTTTAGCCCTTTATTAATTTATATGTGAAATGTGTAATAACTATTATGTTTTCATACCAACTATTTGATTTTACATATATGCACATAAATCAATAAATATATAATTTTATACAAGCATTTTTTTTTTGAAAATCATAATGACAAGAATTATTTGTAATAAAGTCATATATATAGTATTTTTGTAGTTTTAAACAATACATACTCAAATATTCATCTATACATATTTTCAAGAATTACAACTTATTAATTTATTCATATGTATTATTTACATGTTATAATCCATGCAGATTAGGTGACATTTAGAAATATAATAACCAGGTTAGCCAAATTAATTTTGCAACATATAATTAGTACATAGATATGAATATATATATATATATGTGTGTGTGTGTGTGTCGATTATATAAATATATAATGTATTAGAAATTATTTTATAGCTTGAAATATTATCTAAATTAGAAATTATTTTATATATGCTAAATATTTATATTATACACATACATATTTATATTATTATATATCTGTACATTCTCGTACACACACACACACACACACATATATATATAGCTATACACAATGCTATTAAGATATTATATATATGAATATTTCTTACATATACATATATATAGATATATACAATATTAGTGATACTATATAGATATATATAGTCGTGCACATACATAAATATATATATATATATATATATATATAAGATACAAAAAAAGTGTGACATATTTTATATAAAGATATATTTTCTTGTATATATATATATAATAAAAATGTTTCTCTTGTGTTACTTGTATTACATGAAAATGTCATTATATTTATTAAATGAATTCATACACCAAAACTACTAGATAAATCAAGAATATATATACTTGTATTAATCTTATGAACTTTAGCTAATATTTGTAAGGTTAATATTGAAAGAAAACACTTGTTAGCATCTTGATAAATTAGATTACCACATAAGGGAATCTAGGTTACAACTCATGATATTTAGGCTTAACAATTGTGTAAATTACAACCACACTTTAGTGTGAACACAATTAATATGAAATCTTAGTTGGAAGATTGCATTAATTATAAATTGACCTTATAATATAAAAATCCTATTTCTTACCCTAAACTATATAAATAGGGGATAAAAAGGGAATTTAGCATTTCATTTTTTATTACACACACAAACACATTTACACACACTAAATCCCTCCTAAAACACCCCACTCATACTCACCTTACTCTAAACACACAAAACACTTCATATTTATAGTATATCTTCTACCCACATATATATATATATATACATATATACATATTAGCCCTCTATACAACCCTTTAATTCCATAAAACACTCTTGAAAAGGGTAGAAGAATATTTATTAAATTAGGGACCTTACTTAATTTCATAAGTAAGGGCTCCTACTTATAGAAATAAGTGTGATTTAAAATGCTTCATATTTGATACAAGGTAGGAATTTTGCCTTGTGCATGAGTTAGCCCTTTATGTTAGTGTTAATACTTTATTTTCCATATAGAACATGGGATGTAACTATAAGTTAGTTACTATCTTGGTTCTAGTAGAGTACATATTGATTTAGTTGTATGCATATTGGTTTGATTATGTACATATTGATGTATTTAGGAAGTTATATGCTTATGAAAGTAGGGATATTTCTAAGTCCATGAATTAGTTTACAATATGTTTCATTAAGCTTTATTAAATGATAGGAATCATGTTTTACATGAAGTTATGTTTATGAACCTCTATTAGGTATTCATGAAATGATGGGAAGCATTTCCTTCAAAGTTGTGCTTTATGACGATAGTATCCTCTATATTCACATAATGAAGTATGTTTAGTTAGTAGATAGTTGGATGTTTTAGAATATGCTAAAAGTTTGCTGAAAACTTGCTGAAAAACTTTGTTTTACATGCTGAAAATTCTGTTTACGTGCTAGAAATATGCCGGAAATTCTAAGCTGGAAAATTATGTTTTACATGCTGGAGATTCTGTGATAAACATGCTGGAAATTTTGTGTTAAACATGCTGAAAATCCTATTTTATTCGTGATGGAAACCTGTGGAAATTGTGTGAAAGGTGCGCTGGAAACCTGCTGGAAATTTGACTGAAAAATCTGTTTGAGCAAGCTGAAAATTTTATTTTGTGAAAGCTGAAAATTTCTGTTTGTGCAAGCTGAAATTTTGGTTATGTAAGCTGAAAATTTTGTGTTTACAAGCTGAAAACTCTGTTTGATACAAGTTTTAAATTCTGTTACGTAAGAAATTCTGCAAAATATAGAATTACATGTACTTGTTGGGCCCAAACATGATAGGGGCGGATGTGCTTGAGCTTGCCGGTCTTAAATAGTTCTCGACCCTGTATCACTGTCTAATTCACCTTGCATAGATGGAGTGTTCTATGTACTGAAGTAGGTCGTAGGAAATTTGGAATATACCCGGGTTATGACCACTGGCGTGATTTTGGTTGGGATTGGTGGATTTTGGCGTGATTTTAGTTGGAAGTTGTGAATGACAGCACGACGAGATAAGGTGGCCACATCGAGATGTGGAAAAAGGTAGAAAATGTGAACAGATGTGATTACATGCTCGGTTGATTACGTGATTATATGCTCGAGTGATTATGTGAAAATATGCATGAATATCACCCACGCACCTCATGTTACTATGTAAAATTTCTAGTCAACATGTTTGTTGATGTTTTCTTTATATGATGTTTTAACCGGAATTTCGGTGGAAATTGTGAGTGATAAAGACTAAGAGGGACGGTTTAGCCGGAATTGAGGCGGAAATTGCGAGTGATAAAGACGAAGAGGGACGGTTCAAAGCTTTTGGCTAATTAGTTATAGTCGGGATTTTGTAGTTACAAATATGTAATAAGTGACTTATATGTAAAGTTTGGTTTTCTTAATAAAATCGTGAGTTGTATGTTTTCGAGACAAAGTTTGGTCGTCTTTATTAAAATAGTTGGTTATATGTATTCATAATATTAGCTAGAAGTTTTGGGTTGTCACACATCCGAATTGTGCTCTTTTTCATTTTTGTCAAATATTGCTGGTTGTTTTTTAATAATATTGGTTGTTTTAGTTATCAATATATATATATATATATATATATATTTGATATTTTATAGAATTTTGATCCTGAATTAAACTAAAATTTTCGGCTCTGCCCCTATACTCATTAATATCAATGGTTCAAATGTGAACCATTAATTACATTTAATTA
>CM047876.1:17756580-17918775 GCA_026212405.1 Petrea volubilis | reverse complement strand
CGTTATATATAATAAACTAGTATGTAACCCGTGCTATGCACGGAATGAGTGATATCAATTAAAAATTTAAATTAAATATCGTATTGATAATTCATATTGCAACGAATTCTATGCATAATATATCTTTTAAATTATATGAATACAGTAGTAATTCTTTTGATCAAACTGCATAAAACACTCTTCATATGAAAATGAAAAATGAGGCTTTGTTTTACTAAAATAACAAAAATTATCTTCACTATATTAATAAAAATTTAGAAAAATTGAGTAATTTGCAAGTTCAATATCAAATAATCTAACGTCCCAAAATTTTGATGCATAACAAAGACTAAAACTAATATAAATCTTACGAATCAGTTGATGGAAACACCATATCTTCTTAAGATGAATTTGTAAACGCAAAAAAAAAAACAAAAAAAAAAAACTATAATTATCTAATAACAAATATCAAATAATTTGTTAAATAATTCATTAAAAATATTGAACATACCGATGTTTAAAACAAATGATATGTATAATAGGCAAGTTTATAAGTAATAGTTCCTTTTTGAAAATATAATTTTATGATTTAGAGGATATAATGTGATTTAGAGGATGTTTGGTTAAACTTATTTGGAGGTTTTATAAGCTTCTAAATTTTAAATGGTTTTTGAGGTTGCAAATGTTAATTTTGTTTTAAATGCTAAGTTTTTAAACAAAAGAACTAAGTTTGAATAATATAATTTCATGACATATTAATAAAGTTTTCCTTATAATAAAATAATAACAAATGATCATTGAAAAATATTAAAATCAATAATGCACATATTAATAAGCATAAAATTTGAGGATATTTTACTTTTGTGTGTTATTTACAATGAAATACACAAAATCGATTAAAGTTCTGGATTCAGGGTTACATGCATGCCACGTAAGCAATAATATATTTTAACCACTCGTTCAAATATATATATTTGTCAATAATAAATGATGTGCATTTGTGAAATTAAATAAAAAATGAAACATTTGATATGATAAAAAGATAACTTAACGTTGCTAATGGTCCCTAAAGTTTAACGTTATAATTACTTTAGTCATTGAAGTTTAAATCATTACAATTTGATCCTTTATATTATAAATGTGTAACATTTTAGTGCTTCTATTGGAATTTTTAGCGAAGATTCACTAAAATCACTTAAGTAAATGTTTTTCAGCAAAATTTAACCTAAAGATTCATCAAAATAACTAAAATGTTACTTATTCATAACATAGATGATCAATTGTAGCGATTTAAATTTCTAATGATCAAAGTAATTATAATATTCAAATTTAAAAGACTATCATCGAGATTAATCCTAAAAAGATTTAAAGTAAAGTAAACCCATCACTATTCATAAAAAATCACAACAAAACAAAAGCAAATTTTTGAATAATATTTTTTGGGGAGCTCGAACTAATGATATTTTTCACAAAGCTTAGGTCATTTTCATGGCTATCTTTTTCATTGTGATTTTCTCTAATTGATAGAAGAATTATGAACAGTATACGTAGTTTCTAAATTTCTTATTCTTGTCGGCAATTTAATACATATATGTGTATGGTGTAGAGCAATAAATTTCTCCACTCAACTTGTTTTGAGCCATATATTTTAATAGAAGAATTATGAACAGTACATATTATTTTAATACATATATGTGTACGGTGTACCAATTCAATAGTCTTACTATTTCTCCACTCAGCTTGTTCGAGCCAAGTCCCTTGAGCAATCAATTTTAAAAGTACTTCATCCCAAAATAGCTCATAATTAAAACTGAAACAAAATACATGAAAAATAATAACAATGATACTCACAGAATTTTCAAGTTAGGAATCTGAGAGAGTATCGAGGGAATTGGACCAATTAACTGATTATTTTTTAAAATCCTGTCGAGGAGGAAATATTTTCAAACAGAAAACAATATATCGTAGAAATAAAAGAAATATTTTCAAACAGAAAAAAAATATATCGTAGAAATTAAGTCCGAAAAAGAGGGGGGGGAGGGGAATTTTCAAGTTCTGAAATATGAAAGTGTCCAACGTATATTTCTACTACTTGAGACGACGTCAATCATCCACACATGAAAATGCACCGTATAGTTCTCATAGACCAGGTAATAATATTTACTTAATTGATCCCCATGACAAAATTCATTAGTCTTTTGTATCGTGGCAGTACTTAGAACTACAAAAAAGAACCCATTTAATTAATAAAAATTTTATAACAGTGAAATTTTGCCACAAATTTAAGTTATATTTAATAACTAAAATTACTTAAGTAAATATTTTTCAGCAAAATTTAACCTAAAGATTCATCAAAATAACTAAAGTGTTACTTATTCATAACATAGATGATCAATTGTAGCGATTTAAATTTCTAATGATCAAAGTAATTATAATATTCATATTTAAAAGACTATCATCGATATTAATCCTAAAAAAATTCAAAGTAAAGTACACCCATCACTATTCATAGAAAATCACAACAAAATAAAAGTAAATTTTTAATAGAAGAATTATGAACAGTACATATTATTTTAATACATATATGTGTACGGTGTACCAATTCAATAGTCTTGGTATTTCTCCACTCAGCTTGTTCTGAGTCAAGTCCCTAGAGCAATCAATTTTAAAAGTACTTCATCACAAAATAATTCATAATCAAAACTGAAACAAAATGCATGAAAAATAATAACAATGATACTCACAGAATTTTCAAGTTAGGAATCTGAGAGAGCGTCGAGGGAATTGGACCAATTAACTGATTATTTTTTAAAATCCTGTCGAGGGTGATAGCTACGATATTAGTAAACAAACTTGAATATGCAATAAATCAATAGGTAGTAGCAAATAAATAATAGGGAAATAGGAAGACGATCACGCTGATTTTTAACTTACAAATTCTCAAGCTGCTTCAACTTTGAAAGATAAGTCGATGATATGCAATCAGAAATATTTTGAAAAGCTTTTTGTACAATTTGTCACATTATCGCCACAACATATTTGCCTCAAAAGGGATCAACAAACACAACTGCAAAAAATAAAAAACCGAAAAAAATAGAAAACATAAAAAGGAAAAAAAAATAGGAAACGTAAAAATAGTTTGGAAACTTACCTCAAAAGACACCAACATGCACAATTACAAAAATAGGAAACGTAAAAATGGCTTGAACCTATTTATGCACCTATATGTATTAAATTGCCGATAAGAATAAGAAATTATACAAATTGAG
Source organism: Petrea volubilis (assembly GCA_026212405.1). Classification (NCBI taxonomy): domain Eukaryota; kingdom Viridiplantae; phylum Streptophyta; class Magnoliopsida; order Lamiales; family Verbenaceae; genus Petrea; species Petrea volubilis. The sequence continues at coordinate 17,915,527 of CM047876.1, read as the reverse complement.
CTCATTTAAATTTACTCAATTTATAAATTTGCTCAATTATGCACCTATATTAAATTTGATTGAACAAATTGAACTCATTTAAATTTGCTCAATTTATAAATTTGCTCAATTTAAATTTGCTCAATTATGCAGCTATATTAAATTTACTCAATTTGCTCAATTTATAAATGAGCCCTTTTTGCTCAAGAATTATGCACCTATGTGTATTAAATTGTCGATAAGAATAAGAAATTATGCAAATTGAGCTCATTTAAATTTGTTCAATTTGCTCAATTTATAAATTTGCTCAATTATGCACCTATATTAAATTTGATTGAGCAAATTGAGCTCATTTAAATTTGCTCAATTTAAATTTGATCAATTATGCACCTATATTAAATTTGCTAAATTTGCTCAATTTGCTCAATTTATAAATGATTGTGTGCTTTTTGAGAATCTTGTATTTTGAACATATATTTTTTGTTTTAAAAAAAATCAAAATTCTAGAAAATTAGAATTTGGTCAAAACTGCATGAATTTAAGTCAAACACCTTTTTCAAATATATAATAGTATAGATATAGTATATATATATATATATATATGCATCTTTCGAAGGTTTTGTTAGTAGATGGAGCGAAAATTGATACCAATCTCACCCCACTTTTTGTACATTTTGTCCTATACTGTGGCCCATTTGGATGAGCTTAAAAAAGTACTTATCGAATGGTGTTTTTTATATTAGAGCCCTTTTTTTAAGTTAATCAGTTTTATGTTTGGATATAGTAATTAAAATTACATTAAAAAAAGTTATTTTTGATTTTTTTTTTGCTGCTGTTTTTTTTTTCAGAGCCCATTTAAACACAATTTGTTTCCCCCCATAAGTGTTTGTTTTTTAAAAAATAAGTACTTATTTTCTAAAAAAAATCCATCCAAACGGATTCTATATTTCTTTCTCCTCAAACTATCATATCATATTTAAGCATTACTTTCAATGACATTATCGTACATATCTTAGACATTCAATTTATTATCCTAAATTATATTTCGTATCAAAATGGATTTATAGTATGCAGGTTCTTCACTAACATATCAATCAAGTACAACTTTAGTGAAATCCACCATAGAATTATAGAATTTTTTTCATTACATACCTGTTAATCAATATTTGGTCACTAATTATTTTAATACTGTTTATGTTAAATTTTATCATAGATTTATCAAAAATACCTTAAATATGAGACAAAATATCTCCATTATAATTTTTTTTTCAGCGATTGAGCTACTTTCTCGTGGTGATTAAAATATAGGAGCAATAAAAGAAACTCATTAATTCAACCTCTAAATTGGGGTGAAATCATTTTAGACATTTATAAAAGTAAATCATTTTATTTAAAATTCAGTATTAAGGAGAGGGGGGGGGGGGGGGGGGGGGGGGGGGGGGCGGAAAGAAAAAAATACATGCCCATATATTTTTTTTTTTGCCAAAATTCAACGGCCTTTCTCCCCATTTACCAGATTTTGCAACCGCTCTTCTCCCATTTTATCCGATTTTTATTTTTCATTTTTTCAAATTTCTTTTTCGTCTCCATCAACTGCTATTAATCACACTCATTTCTCCACCTTCACACGCACCCTACACACACACACAAACACAAATGAAATTATAATGATTCTCTCTACTGTTTCTTCCTCTTCTACTACTACGCTTCTCACTTCCTTCACTGCACCTAGGGTTTACTCTTCGCCTTCCACTTCCAGATTCTGCTGCTCATTCAAATCCGTCGGCGGCGGTGGTGCTCGGAGGAGGACTAGGACATCGCATCTCGTTTACTACGCTTCGAAGATGCGGGGAACGGCGGAGGCGCTAGATGAGAAGAGCTCCTCCTCCGGCAACACCGTCGCTGCCTCAGCAGTGGTCTCCCCCAGCTCGGCCTACAACCAGGACGAGACTGCGACACCGCGAACTTTCCTCGATGCGCGTACCGAACAAGGTCATTTTCGTATTCTTTTCGCGTATTTGATGAACTAGATTTGGTTTCGTATCTGTACATTGTTTTGTCGGTTAAATAAGTATTTTAGGAGAATTTTTTTTATTTAAGTTTTTTTTGGGAATTACTGTATCAATGCATTAAATGTGAGAACCATAAATGTGTGTATTTGAATTACCGCATGTGATTATGCGTGTATGTAGTATGTACACACATTTCTGTGTGTGGCATAGACTTTCTGGTTTACCAAATATCTCGAAATGGTTGATGAATTTAGTTTGCTGATTTAGGTTATCAACAGCCATTATTATAGATGTTGAGGCATGGTTTAATAAAAGAGGAAACACTTTTACATACTTGAACATGCACATATACATTCTATTCAGGCGAGTTTTACCTATTTGATTCCGTGATGATTTTCAGAAAGGTGATGGGGAATTCTATGAGTTACTGTTGTTTGATGAAACCTCGAGATATGTGGCTGAAATGTGTGAGTGGCTATAACTATGTGCGTTCTGGTCTTAGGAATTTTGTGTTGACATTCACCTGTTGTTGAGAAGTATTGGTCCGTAGTTCCAAACAGAGAAACGTATTCCTCTGCTATTGGTTCGTAGATGTCCAGTAGTTAATGGTGTAAAGCATTCAATATTTGGCGCATCTTGTGAGTTCTTAATGTTCTTTTGTCTCTGTTGGTGTCGTAACGGTACCATTTGCCGTATTAATGTGGAGAACGGCATTTTGAAGTCCTGTGTTGGACCTTCATGTCTAATATTAGCAATTTATCTATATATGGGGAATTCATTCAATTCCTAAATCTGATCAATATATTATTCAGGTTCTCTAGCCCATGGAAATTCATTTTTTGCATAGTATCTAAACCACAAATTTGTGTTAAGAATGGGTTGATAGAGAAGCGTTCTATCTGCCAAAAGTGATTGGGGAAAAGGATTAATATGTTATATGCCATTTGTTGCTTAAATTTTCTTCTTTAGATAGAAAACAGCACACACATGCCTGTTTGTCGCTTGAAATTGTGGTACTCCCAAGGGAACTGTTGTGACTGGAAGTTAGTTACAATTTTCCTTAAAAAAATATTTCAAACTGATGTGCCTTGTACCATGCAAGTTAGTCTGTGCTTGTGAATGCATAAGCTGAATGGGAGTACTTCTGCATGTCACTACATGTATTAATTGATCTTTTTCACCAACTTAATGGACTTGAACAAAATCGCCCTGGAGTAGTTGTTGGTTGAACTTTTTTATGGATCCTGTGGGGTTGACTTTTTTGTTCAATAATACAATCAATCACTGGTCAGATAATTGCGAAATGCAGGGTGAGTGAGTATTAGCATTGGAAACTTTATATTTGAAGCGCTTTGGAGCGCCATTTTGTTTTAGCTTGTTTCTAACTCAGTTAAAAACTAATTCACTAACTTTGTATATCAATTGAAAGTTTCAGTTGACTCAGTATTGGTTAATTATATTGTTGTAACCTATTTAATTGAAAAATAAACTGATCACTGTCTAAGTAGAGCAACAATATTTTTTTAGTACAATAATAAGTTGTTTCAATTTCAAAGTCAATAAATGATTAATTCCTAACCAACTTATAATCAGTGAAATGTTATGAAATGAACAGAGCATATTACTTTGAACAGCTACACAGTGTTTTATATTTCAAACTAAATTGACATGATTTGTACATGAAATTTCCGAGGATGTAGGTGAAGCTGAATGTTATGTTCTCTAAATTTATTCAATTGCAAATTGCAAGAGTAGAACAATAAATTCTTAGAAATATGGTAAGGAAAGGGTACATTGTAACTTGTATTATTGATGGCTATGTTACAAAATAGTTTACGAAGACAGTATAGTACCCTTGGAAGTCTCAGGTCTTCTTCAGAGACATAAAAATAACCTATGTCAACTCTGGTTTCCCATGGAGTGGATAATTTATGAGAACCACATCTGAATTTTAGTGCTCCACTTTTTCATTTGTTTAGTCATATTGCTAGCATTGTTTTATGACTTGCTACATTCATGAGGACCATTATGACCTTCCTAGATCATTAAGTATCATGGGTTGGACAAATTAAGCTTACATTCTTTTATACATTTGTTGTTGATGCTGGAAATTGAGTTGTATTATGTGATAATTTCCATGCTATCATCCATTCTCATATATGTGTAACCTGCTTAAGTAAATGTTTTGTTCGTAGCATCTTGAATTGTAATGCTATGCGGCCTGCAGTGCATGCTCCCTGCTTTGATCACATGATTCTCTTGGTCATGTTTTACTTTTGGAGCTGATGACATGCATAGTTCTTAAGATTGCAGTAGAGTCTGCATGAACATTCCTTCCTCTCTTATGTGGAATTTATGATTTCAGACCTGCTTTCGTGGATACAAAAAGAAGCAGAAGCTGGAAGGTTGCCAATAAATGTTGCTCGGGGGATGGAGGAGCTGTATTACAATTACCGAAATGCAGTAAATTAATCTTATTCTGCTCATGGTGCAATGTTCTTATTAGGTGTAGTATGTCGAAAGCACTAACCCATGGTGTATCTATTATCTGTTTAGTTCACATTATTTTGATTTCCGAATACATTTCTTTGTCTCGGTGAATCCTTGAAATCTGCAATTCTGTCGCAATTTCTGCCCAGCTAAACCTTATAACTCTTATATGTTAAATCTAAAAGGAAAAAGGGAAAAGGGAAAACTGTCATCAGATAAGCCATCTTCTTCACTTTTTTTGTTTGATCCATAAATTCTCTTAAATCAATCACTAACCTTTTAATCTGTTTTAATCATGGACGACTTTATGTGTGTGGCCAGTTGATTGATAGTTGAAACTGATATGATGAAATGTGCTCCGTGTTTGTCTGTCATGGTCGGTCATTCATTTCCTTGTGTTATGTGAATGGCACTTCTCAGGGCAGGAATGAGAACTAAGTTAGGAAGTATCAAACTCATTTCCACATTAAGTGTTCTTGGACAGGGCGTGTAAAAAATTGACTTTCTGGATAGTTATGCCCTGGGTGAGTGGGAGCCTTGTATAACAGCTTAAGAATTAGTTTCTCCCCCTTGTTCACATCTTTAAGATTCATTTATTGGCTTGATGAACTTGGTAATATTTTGGGCTGTCCTGAGAGCGTACAATTATTTCCACCTAGATGTTTTGCGGATCTTTTCAATTTATTCCTTCTCTCTTTTGTCTGACAAGTTCTATATCTACTTGTAAGAAAATTAAAACTGAGCAGTTATGCATTCTTCCTTTTGCTGTTATTTCTTATCTCTTTTCAAGTACATTCTGTTGAGAGCAAGCCTGGTACATACTCTAGGCGGGTAGTTTTTGTCACCCTAACATGATATGCCACATATTCAAGGGGTAGACAGAATTGTAGAATAATTATTTATCCACTACGTGGCCACTGCTCTCTCTCTCTCTCTCTCTCGCCCCTTCCCCCTTCTATTACTTTGGATTATCTTTGCTCGTATTGTTCGTCTGTTGCTAACCGCTGATTTAGTTTCACAGAACAAAGTCATGCCATAGCAGTTTAAAGATATAATCTAGATCCAGGCACACTCTCGTAAGAGGAGATGAAAATATGTGCATCTATATGTTTTTGCTCATTTGTCACTTTGCACTTGATTTGAGAAGAAAACAGAAGTGGAATGAGAGGTATGCCAAATTTATGAATGAAACAGAAAGTTTGGTGATTCTCCTCATCGCATCCGTGACTTCCACAACTTGGATTTGAGTGCCTGCCATCATTGCTGACTTTTGTTTTATGTGTCTGGGAAAAGTATTGCATTCCATTTTAATTTAGTTTACCACTAGTTCTTCTGTTGTCTGTGCTCTAACTGTAACAACTGGAGTATTCCCATTATACCTTGTTAAATAGTTAACAGTTTGTGTCTCTGTTGGCATGTCTTCGGTTGCAACAGGCCAGTCTGTATTTTCTGCTTTAAATATGAAATATGATGATGACTTGATTTTTGGCATAAATGATGATGTCGAGGGTCGGTCCTGAGGGAAGGGAAGCTTCCTTCTATTTCGATGGAGCCTACCATTCTGCTGTTTTGGCTTCATCTGTGGTTCTAGTTCTTTCCTATATGTTTTCCATGGTCAGATGTACTATTCCCATGGAGTACTGAGTCTCACTTTGTCCTAATTGGTTGAGTTAGTACTTAATAAAATTTTTTAGTTTTGGCATCTTAGTGAGAATTGAGGTCATTGTATTCTCTTGTCATGTTCTATAAGCAACATGTGATCTCTGTATTGAAGCTATCTTTACATTCAGGTTTTCCAGAGCGGACATCCCAATGCTCATGAGATTGTTTTGTCTAATATGGCTGTTGCATTGGACCACATTTTCATGGATGTGCAGGTATTGGCTTTATTATCTTTTCTGTCTTGAGTTCCACAATTTGTGGGTTATACTGTTCCCATGTAATCTTTTTCACATCTCATTTCACTTCGTAAAATTAACATTTTCAGGATCCGTTTCAATTCGCACCACATCACAAAGCCATTCGAGAACCTTTTGACTATTATTTATTTGGTCAGAAGTATATTGCCCCTCTGCTTGATTTCAGGTTAGGCAACCTGTATGCCTTTATCTTTCTAATTGTTGCTACTTGCCATATAGTTAATGAGTGATTCTCATTGCAATCTATACAGACGGTGTCGGTTTAAATCTTAAGCTACATTTTGCCGGCTCTGGAAAACCCAACTTAGATTAGTCTACCATAAACATTTAAGTTGATTCTTCAGTCCAGCTGGTGAGTAAATGTGAAAGATATAGACAAAGTGCGTGCTTTATGAAAAGTGGCCTTTGTTCTGCTTTATTCTTGACAACAAACATTGCTGTTAAGGAAACAACTTATGTGGAGCATACATGTCCCTCACTAGAAGTTGAGATTAGCAAAGATAGATATGATTGTGGGACTTCTGCAGTGTCATGGTTGGAGTGGGATTTGATTCTGATCATTGATAGTACTCTAGAATTTTTTTTTTGTGTGGTTACGAGACCAGAAAATGAGGGATGGTTATGAATTTCAATTAATTAATTTCAGTGATTTTCCTAGTTTTAAAGTAATTATTACTCTTTTCTTTGTCACTTTAAGTTATTGCTTAGCTGATATTCTTTAGCACTATCTACTTTTGTGGTGTTCGTAAATATTGTCTCCTGTCCTAGTAGTGTAGATTGTGGATATAATGAGGCTGCACTTGCATTGCAGATACAGATATACCGCTGACTGATCTAACCATAACCGTTCTTTCCTTTCAGAAATTCCTTTCTTGGGAACAATGCCCTCTTCAATGAAATGGAAGAGAAGCTTCAGCAGGTGCACAATTTTTTGTACTTCAATCAATGATTCTTGAGGTCATCATCTTGTTGTGCTTGTATTGTTGCTGATATCGGTTTTGTTTTGAGGCAAGTCTTTCACTGTTCGCATGCTTCTTCCCCCCAACCCCACCCCACCCCACCCAGAGACTCCACCTTTTCTGGCAGAGCAAGTACATAAAATGGAATTCCTGTCTCTAGTGCCTAAGTAATAATGCATCAGTTTTGCCCCTTTCACTAACAATTCTTCTAAATAAGAGGATATGATTATATGTGCTTGTTTCAGTAATGGCTTTTGAGTGAAATTACTCTTCCTTTCTTTTGTTCTGTGGCGGCCTGTTAATTTTCCTAAAATTAATCATCAGGTGCGCTATTTCCTAATTGTTTGACATATAAAAAACAACACGCTGTCATACACTACTTTTAATACCTTGTTTTTCTCTGTGTCTGTTTCTCTCTCCTATTTTCTTTTCTATTTCTCTGCTTTGGTGTTTCAGCTTGATCCTTGTATACTCATCTTCCTTTTGCACTTGTCAATTTACTTAATTGTCCTATGTCCTTATTTCTGTTTCATAGTAGATATTCTTTGTAAATTCTGAATTATTTCTGTTTCATAGTAGATATTCTTTGTAAATTCTGAATCACCTTCTTCTAGAATAACATAGTTCTTGTTTACTGTAGAACTTATATCTTTGTTGTTGTCACTCATGGATTTGGCATGATGAAGGTTGTGTTTTGTTTGCTTTATTGCTTGTAGTAAGCTGTTGCGTCTGTCTCTGATTAGTATCTCATTGTTATAATTTCAGGGTGATAATGTTATTTTAATCTCCAACCACCAATCCGAAGCAGATCCAGCTGTTATTGCTTTGTTGCTTGAATCCACTAATCCATTTATTGCCGAGAATATGGTGACAACATATTTGGTTTAACTGAAATTACCATTATGAAGTGCTCGTGTTCATTTAGATAATTCTAAATTTGCCAATATGTTTCTCAATGTAATGCAGATCTACGTGGCAGGGGATAGGGTGGTTACAGATCCTCTGTGCAAACCATTTAGTATGGGCAGGTGCGCAGTTTGATGCTCTACAATAATCTTAGTTTGGATGTACGCTTTCTTACTGAATTTAATTTATCAGGAACCTTCTATGTGTGTATTCCAAAAAACACATGAATGATGATCTGGAGCTCATAGATATGAAGAAAAGAGCAAACACAAAAAGCTTGAAAGAGATGGCGATGCTTTTGAGGTACATTTACATTTATGTTACCTTAGTTACAGGTTTTAAATATTTTTGAACTATAAATTGGACAATGCCTTTGGTCATCATAGCTGTGGACAAGGATAGTGGATGAATTGGTTCTCTTAGTGACACAAATTGGTTTTTTAGCACACAGAGTTTCAACCTTCTCATACTGAAATAAAAAATAATGCAAATCGCTGTCTTCAAAATGTCCTTTTTGATTTTACTACTTTCCATGGTACCAATTTTATCAGAGGGATTCACATGTTATATCTTTTCCTACTCTCTCTCTCTCTTTTGTTGGTCTAGGGGTGGATCGAAAATTATTTGGATTGCGCCAAGTGGTGGAAGGGACCGTCCTGATCCTGTCACAAAAGAATGGTTTCCAGTATGTGTTCTTTCCATATTCAGATAACTTGGCTCATACATTGTCATTGATGTGGCGAAGAATTTTAATTTTTGACAGGGTGAATAACAATTGTTTCCTTCACATTATCTAATCTCTTGTTTCATCTGTTCTAGCATGTTGCTATCTCTTTTAATATTATTGTGTAATGGGAGCGTTAAAACCTCAGAATTTACGTATTGGTTTATCCTAATGTGGGGATAATATTAATTCCACATTATACTTGATGTATAGTTGCCCTTGTTTATAAGACCGTTGGTTATTCACTCATTGTGTCATCTATTGCGAGGTGTGTGACAAAATTTTATAAATTTGGTATTCTTGTTTTGTTAAGTTTATTCTAGGTAATAGATCATATTGTATGTTTCCATTCTTGTAGTCTAACCCTTTTCCCATATCTATGCATATGGGATAATTTCTACAATGTATACTGTAAGGTACTGTTTTCTCTCTTCTAACAAGTATTGTTGTTAATAACTGATTATTCAAACAACCTATGGGGTTATCCTTGTTATATCTGCTCTGGTTAGCAAAAACCAGTTGTTCTAGTACTAGTTTGACCAGTTCATAATGATATGAAATTTGCAGGCTCCTTTTGATGCATCCTCAGTGGACAACATGAGAAGGCTTGCAGAACATGCTGGCGTTCCTGGCCATATATACCCCCTAGCAATATTGTGCAATGATATTATGCCCCCTCCACCCGAGGTATTTTGTTAAGATGAGTTCTCATTTGTCCATGTATAATGTTCATTTTTCTGTGCCTTAACTCAAATTTGTCAATAGGTTGAGAAAGAAATTGGGGAGAAAAGGGTGATGTCCTTTCATGGGGTTGGATTATCAGCTGCACCCAAAATCAGTTATCGGGAAATCACTGCAGCTTTGAATGACCCTGAAGAGGTTGCTTCTTTGACTCTGCTGGTTATCTGTCATCTTTGCTTGAACAATTTAAACACATTGCATGGATAGCGTCTCTTATGACAAATCCATACGACACCAAAATAAAAAAGCTAATAGAAACACCGGGGAATTTAATGAACAAAGAAATGAATGCAAAGTTTATGTCAATGTTTGAAAATGATGAATCTAGTAGAGAAAGAAATTATGGAAATTTCTTGTACTTATGTGCTCAAATATTCCGTACACGCCATTGTCCTTTCCTGAGAAACGTTACTTAACTAGAGCCTATACATTTATATGTCCAATTTAGGTTGAATCTAGGCAAAAACAGAAGGGGCCATACTGTGGGGGCACGACCAAGCTTGGAACGAGCAAAGAATAGTCCATTTTTATTTAAATCGACATGAAACATAAATCATCCTTGGACATAGTTTCTGCAGATATACTAGATGAACTTAATAGGGCTGGAAAAAAGTGCTTCTTCATTCGGGTGAAAATGTTTGTCTTGACATGTTAATAAGGTCTAGGCGTGACTCAATTGGTTAACTATTATCTTGTGAAGTGAAAAGCTTGACATTTTTGAGTCTGATGGCCATCTAATTGTTGAACCCTAGGTGCACTTGTTGCCTATTTATGGTGTTTATGCTTAAAACTGTTCTTCACAGATTTGATAATAAGTTTTCCTAACTATATGTTTTCTTCAAATGTTAATTATTGGAAAACGAACTTGTTTGATTCTTAATATTAAACTTCAAGCATCTTGCAATGGGTTAGGCTTATGACTGCTGTTCTTTTTTGTGTACTCATCCAAGGTGGGTTTAATTATGCATTTATAAACTTAAACGACCAAAGATTTGTTAGTATCTTATTGAAGTCAATCTATGCAGTGTTAACATTATATGTGACCCATGAGTACCTAAGGTCCTAAACTATTAGTTTATTTTTCGAGAGATGATGCATTTATAAACTGCTAGTCTACTTGTTTCTGAAAATGAAAAATGCTCGATACATGAATGTGAATTATGATAGCCATCAGAACATTTAGATGTGTTAGTCATTACAATTGTTTGCACAGTGTTCCTGATGGTTGGTGAATTTTGGATTATATCATTGACAGTTTCTAGGTTATTCAATAAAGCAAATACGTGTGGTTTTTAGTCGAGAAGCTGCATACTGCTTGTGCCTGGGTTACTGAGTTTGAGCTGAAAATCTGTAATGACCGACTGACTTGTCTTTAGCAGTTTTATTTTAAGTCTGTGATTAAACCAGCTGCCTCGTTTTTCAACATCTAATGGGTGTAGTGGAGGTTAGCTGGTATACAAGCGTATTTTTCTTCATTTCTTTGTGGAATGACTGCAAAGTTACAGAACTTATAGCAGTTGAAGAGACTGAATGTGAAGACTACACTAGTTGTGTGCATTAACTTCTTGCGGTCTAACAAAATGTGCTTGTATGAAGACAAGAAAGATTTGATAGGGGAAAACTCTGGATTTGTTAATGTTATGTGCATGGAGAAAAATTTCATTCGGGCTATTTCTGTCTTGGTGAAAATGTGCAAGCTTTACGTGTATTTGAAATTATATTTGTGCTGGAAAATAATAATGGGGAGATATCATTCTGTTGCAGGGAAAGATGGCATACACGCAGGCACTATATTCTTCTGTCTGCGAGCAGTACAATGTGCTCAAATCTGCAATACATGGCAAACAAGGTTTTAATGCATCAACTCCTAGCGTGTCACTGTCGCAACCATGGCAATAGTTCTCTCTAGATTCATTTTTTTGGCTCATAACAGGTATGTTTTTTCGGTTTTCTTGTATATTTTTTGATAAGTAAACTGCAGAAACGCAATTCCCTGAGTACCATGCACAAATTTCTAGGTTTTACCTACGTTGGGGGGTCTATCAATTTTATTTGGATCACTTGCACTGTCCTCTCCTAAAACTACGTGTACTTGCATAAATGTTTCCTCTTAGTTTCAAAATTATAAATAAGCATTGAAATTGGTCAAAAAGACCTGGATAATATTCATATATGCCAGAGCAATTTTTGAAATTTATTAAACTTTGAGTAATGGAATCATTTTATTCATCTCGGAGAGTAACTATCACCTGGATATATATTGTAAGGGAGGTATGTGCAATTTTCAAACTAAAATATAACTATGTCCTTCTGAGCTACGTTCCTCCAGATTGTATAGACTTTAGGCTGGACTACATTGGTACTACATGTTTAGTTAACCTGACCACTGGACCTGAGTCTCTTGACGATCCTGCAGGCGAACATTCTTCTCTTGACATGAGCAGAGACGATTCAATTGAAGCTCGCTCCTAGTTCGACCATGGATTTATCATCAGAGAGACACTTCAGTATACAAGCTACTAATACAGGATCCCTGTTTGATTGGGGAAAAAGACGCGAGATATCAAAGACGCCTGGTTTTGCACAAGTTGACAATGGTACAGTGATGAACAATTACTTTGTATATCGCGCATTAGATTTTGTCCATCCTGAACTAGTTCCTACTGTTTGATTTTAATCTCAAGGCGTGCGCCTAAGTGTAGGTGGGTAAAATAGTGTTCAATCATGCATTCTTAGAAAGTATGCTGGTCTTCGTTCTTAGAATAGTATTCATTCTAAGGTGCATGCAAGGGCTCTTTTTAGAGCTTTTCTAAGTTAGAACCCGTGGTCTTTAGAGCTTGAAATATTTTGGATTTACAAAAGTGACTGTATAATACAAGCTCTAAGATGCTTTCTTATGTTGTTTTGACTCAGCTCTAAAAGAAAGGCAATTGTTTTGTCAAGGTTAAGAAGCTTACAGCATAATTAGATTAGGGTAACCCAGTTTATAAGATTTTAACGTCTTAAATTCTATTGGCGGCAGTCTCTTAGGACATGCTTTTATAAAAGATTAGAAGTATACGTGTAATTAAGAGGGTGTTTGGCTAAGCTTATAAGCTCCTCAAAACATCTTATAAGATGTTTGAGAGCTTATAAGATAGTGCAAAGTGTTTGGCAAAAATTTTGAAGGTGGAGCTTATAAGCTCCTCAAATAAGATGTTTAAGAGCTTATAAGCTCTTTTTAAAAAAGTAAGGAGGTAGCAACTTATTTTTTAAGATTTATCAAGCTCTTTATTTTTAACCAAACTAATTACAATATTGTCATTACTAACATCTTATAAACTATACCCCTTCTTATTTATCCAAACACTTTAATAACTTATTTTTAAAATAAGATCCAACATCTTATAAGCTCCTAAAACATCTTATAAGATGTAGAAGCTTATAAGATGTTTTAAATAAGCTTAACCAAACACCCTCTAAATTCCGCCTGGTCTGCACCAAAGTTCGTATGATATAGGTGAAATAGGGAAATGCATATTTTGTCTATAAATTGAATTGGGCAATAATGAAATGCGAGTAGATTGGCTTTGATCACTCAGAAGGCAAAAGTTGGCCCAATGAATACTGAGTGTATTTTGGACCTTTCTAGTGTCAAGATTAGGATGGCAAATGGGTGGGTTGGGTCGTTGGGATTGGGTTGGAACCAAAAGGGTCCAAAGCAAAAAAATGTGTACGAATTTTTTAAAGAGTCCATTTGTCATTATTCTTCTTGGCCCATTAATCAAAGACAACATGTAGAAGGCCTACAATCATGTTAATATCAAGGAACCAGTTTCAATAATCGATTCCACTTAGGGCTGTCAATGGGTGGGATTTGGATCTCAATTGAGTCCGAATCTGAGAAAAAAAATTCAAGATCTGATAGAAAAATTTGATTCGATTAATTGATAAAACATTTGAAATTTTAAAATCAAATTAACAATAAAAAAAATTATTTCTTATGTAAAATATAAAATATAAATAAGTAGAAAATTATTTTATAATATTTATAAAAATTATACATTATTTTTTGAAACAAATTACTTTGAAAAATATCTAAAAGTATATTATAAGTTATAATGGTTTGAATATTATATTCTATTTAAATTTTTTCACTAATATTATATATATAGGATTGCTAATATAATAAAAAGTATTATTAAAGTTCGGATTCGAATTTTTAATGGATCGGATTGCTTGATTTCAAATCCAACCCATTTATTTCGGATTATAGATATTTACTATCGGATCTGACCCATCGAATATTTTCATCAGTCGAATATGTTAAAATTCGGAACGTACTCGAATCGGATTCGGATTAAAATCTACTCCATTGACAGCCCTAATTCCACTATTGGAATTCTGATTTGTTTTGTTAAATCTTAAGATTTATAAAGTGGGCAACAGTCAAAATGATTAGTGCAAATGTCAACAAAATTCCTTATAACAAAGTTTATAGAAAACTCTGTATAGGATTGAATTGTTTTTATATTATTGATGTTCAATTATTTTTATTTCATTAAAATCTAAAGAGGTTGGAATACGTCACAATATTTATGCATGATTTATAAATAATTCTGTATGCATTATCTATATATATATTTATATATATATATATATATATACTATTGCATATTTAACAGCGGTCTTTGGCAACAATTTTGTTAATTTTGACTCAATTCTCAATTCTTAGAGTTTTGAATTTTTTAATTATTAAGAAAATATTTCACTGGTTGTTTTATTTACGGTAAGTTATATATTTTCTAGGCTGTCTAAAATCATTCATATAAATCTTTCCCCGATATTGTGCATTTCCCTTTAATAGAGTAGAAATTTTCTTATTCACCTCTCACTAAGAATTAAATTCTATATTTTAATTTATTCCATATGTAAATGTGTGATATATATATATATATATATATATATATAAATTAGATTAAATTAGATAATAATTCAACCAAATAATCATGTTTGTGCTATTTCCATATTATAGATTTAGTACAACCGTAGAATAATCCATCAATTGAGATGTCAAAGAGAAAATTATGGTAATAAACTCTTCATCAGTCCCTTTTTTTTTTTTTCAAATTGTCATTCGTTGCAATAATTTGAATAATTATTATTTTGCTTAATTTGCTCTTTTCATTATAGTTTTTAGTTCCCGAGCTCTAAGAAACAATATGCATCCAAATGCCACGGACACAAATCCCTCTTAACACATTTTTGTAAGCCTTTGCTTATGAAGAGCTGGTCTCGATTGGTGGATTGAAATTCCATTTTCAGAAAGAAACTACTGCCGGGCGTCTATTCTCACTTTTTCCCTTTTAAATTATGTATAATTATCTAATTGATACATACTACTTATTTCATAATACTTTCTTACTAAATTTTTGATATTCCATTAATCATGTGTTTTTTTTTTTATCTCTATTTAATTCTTCCAACTTAATTATCATCTTCCCATAAAATAAATAAATAAATAGAACTTAATTATCCTCTAATCTTCTTTCAATATTTTCTAGCATTGATTCTTGAGAGTAGTAAATTTGTTAACCATGTTTTTATCTAAATATATTATTTGCAATTTAATTATTCTCTTTTCTTCTTTCATTTATTAACAATGAATTTTCGAAACTAGGTTTTTATCTTAGAACTGAAAAAGTTTTTAGATACCATATATATATATTTTTTTTTGGTTACAAAAGGGTGTTACAAACCAACTAGATAGCCTCCTCTAAAATTAAGCTTCGTAATCCCCCTGGAGGGTCATCCAAAACAGCATAGTCCTGGTTACAGTTCTGCCCCATACGTGCGAGCCAATCAGCACATTTGTTAGCCTCTCTTGGGACGTGTCTTAACTGGGTTTCCCAAGGCATTCGTAGTAGTCTTTTGCAATCCAAGATCAATTGTCCAAGGGGGTGATGTTCAGTCTCCGCACTCTCGATCAGTCGGACAACGATTGCCGAATCAGTCTCGATTTCCAGTCTCCGGAGTCTTCGTTCCCAAGCAATATGCAGACCCTCTCTAAGCCCAATCATCTCTGCGATCTCAATGGATGTTTCTCCTAACTTTTTCCTGAATCCCACGATCCAATTACCCTTTTCGTCTCTGATTAGGCCCCCCGTTGTCGCCGATTTGCGCTCAACCAAATAGCTCCCATCCGTGTTAAGCTTCGCCCATCCGTGACTTGGTAATCGCCAGCTGATAACCCCATTACGCAAACTGCTTTTTAGTCGCTCCTGTGAAAAGGCATGGGTCATATTCAAAGCAAATAGCTTTATGTGATAAACCACCTCCTTTGTTGTTTCAGATTTATTCTCGTAGGTGTGCTTGTTCCTTGCCTTCCAAATCTCCCAACTTGTTGCTAGGAACATCGTTTGCCAATTACAGCTGGGCAAAATAGAGTTCGTAAAGGAAGCTCGGGTGTTGCCTTCGAACCAGTTGTCTGTGTTGATATTTCAAAAACGCTGGATTTCCGTTGGGTGGATAATACACTCCCATACTTGTCGAGAAAACTGACAATGCAGCAGCACGTGCATGATATCCTCCCGTGAGTTGTGGCATCTTTTGCAGATATCATTCTCAGCAAAGTTTCTGTCATATCTCAACGCATTCGTGAGGAGGCTTTTATGTTGACAAAGCCAAAGGAACAACTTAAGTTTTTGTGGGCATTTGAGCCGCCATATCCATCTCCAACTTTGTTGATGAGTATTATGTCTTCTTTGGTCATCCGTAATGCACTCGAAGGCAGATTTACATGTGAACTTTCCACTGCTCCCACTGGCCCAAACCCTGGTGTCGCTTGCCTGTCTCTCCAGTGGGATGGGAATTCCTTTAATTTTGTTCTTAATCTCCTCTGGGATCTCTGTCTTTAACCTTGACAGGTCCCAAGTTCCATCTGCAACAATGATGTTCTCAACCTTCAGGTCTGTATCCTCAGTACACATTTCGCTTGATATTTCTTCCCTCAAAGTCTTCCTTCCCAGCCATTTATCATCCCATAAGCTGATGGTTTTTCCATTCCCAATTCGCCACTGGATCCCAGACTGGACAGCTTTGATGCTTCTAACAATGCCTTTCCACAGTCTTGAACTTTGAGACTTAGGGGTGTGATTAAGCACATCCATGTTTTTCAAATATTTTTTCCTGAAAATGTCATCCCAGAGGGTAGCGTCCTTCTTGATGACTCTCCAGCCCGTCTTGGCCAATAGGGCGATGTTGGTTTTACGTGTTTCACGCAGCCCTAAACCTCCATCTTTCTTCTTGCGCAGGATTTTATCCCAACCCACTAAGTGGACGCGCCTAGCATTCATGTAAGATGCCCAAAGAAAATCCCTATTCATTTTATCCAATTGATTGCATATTGTGGAGGGGAGCCAATCCGTGTGCATATTGTAAATTGGAATAGCTGCAGTTACCGACTGGATTAGAGCAAATCTGCCTGCCATGTTCAGATTCTTAGCTTTCCAATCAGACAGCCTCTCGCCACGCTATCGATCAAGTATGTGTAATGAGCTCGTTTGTTTCTCCCCTTAGAAACTCTAGCCCCTAAGTACACGCCTAAGTCTTCCGTGGCACAAATATCGAGCGTGGAAGCTATCTCACGCTTTAAGCTGCTGTCAACTTTGGGCGCAAACATGATCTTTGATTTTTCGAAGTTGATTTTAAGACCAGAAGCCTCAGTGAACCGCTCGAGGATGTTTTTGATAGAGTTAGCATTTTTAATGGAGGTTTTGGCCATGATCATAATGTCATCGGCGAACATCATGTGTGAGAATTTTGGCCCATCTCTACAGACCTGTAACGGAACCCAATCATTCCTAAGTATTGCTTCCTCAATCATGTACGTTAAACGCTCCATGCAAAGCACAAAGAGGTATGGAGAGAGAGGGTCTCCTTGCCTCAACCCACATAAGGTGTGGATTGGATCCATTGGTTCCCCATTCCAAAGGATGGATGGTTGGTTGTTAACCACACAACTCATAATTAAATTAATTATATTCTTTGGAAAACCAAAAAACACAAGAGTTTGCTTCAGAAAAATCCAACTCACCTTGTCGTATGCCTTCTCTAAATCCAATTTGATAAGCATCCCTCCTTTCTTGTCTTTCGAGGAGTTAATGGAGTGAACGATTTCCCGAAAAGCCAAGATGTTATCATGTGTTCCTCTCCCAGGGATGAAACTGCTCTGGAGGGGATTAATAAGTGAGCTGATGAACGGCTTGATCCTCATCACCAGTGTCTTGGTGATGATTTTAAAAAGGACATTGCAAAGTGTGATGGGGCGAAAGTGTGACACAAGCTCTGGAGCTTCAACTTTAGGGATAAGCGTGATAAACGAGTGGTCGATGTCCGCTGGAATACTGTGCTTCGAGAAACAGTCCACAACAAAGTCTTGAACTGAGGTACCTACCGTCTCCCAGAAGTTTTGGTAGAAAAAAGGCTGAGCTCCATCTGGACCGGGTGCCTTATACGGGCTCATGCTAAACACCACCTTCTTCACTTCGTCTAAGCTAACTTGCATCTCAAGATATTTAACCGTTTCATTACTCAACTTTTTCTGCATGGTACTTTGCTCTAAATAGAGGGGATTCGAGTAATCGCATCTGAAGATGTTAGCAAAGTAATCGTGAACGTGGTGCATAAGCATCGGCTCCTCCATGCACCATTGGCCATTGATTTTGAGTGCATTAACCTTATTTCTCCTTCTTCTACACAAAGTGGTAAGGTGGAAAAACCTTGTATTTTTGTCACCAAAGCGAAGCCAATCCACCCTCTATTTTTGAAACCACAACATCTCTTCTTGCTGCAGAATGTTGTCGTACTCTCTAAGGAGTTCTCCTTCCAATTGTGTCAGCGAATCGCAATTTGCATGGGCCAATCTTAGCTGAATACCTCTAAGTCTTCGCAGGACCCTCTTCTTTTTGTAAAAAATATTACCAAAACTTCTTTATTCCACTTTCCCATGACTTTCGGCAAGACTCAAAGAGCATCAAGAATACTTGTAGAAACCGACCAGGTGCTCTGAATAACCTCATGACATTCGGGGTGTTTTAGCCATGCGAGTTCGAACCTAAAGGGCTTGTTGGATGGCCGCAAACTCAGACCATCACAACAGGTGATGATGGGGTGGTGGTCCGAGTGAGTTCGTGGCAAAATTAAAACGACACCCTCTGGATATCTCACTCTCCATGCTGGATTAGCGAGTGAGCGATCCAGTCGTTCACAATAATTTTCCCCCTCTCAGGTTTGTTAGTCCACGTGAATTTTGAACCTTGAAAACCCAAGTCCATGACTCCCCAAGCTTCATACAATTCCCTAAACTTTGCACATCTCTGCCAAGATGGTGAATTTCCTCCTTTCTTTTTCGATGCCGACGCTATTTCGTTAAAGTCCCCCGTTATGAGCCATGGATGCGTAACCTGGGTACTAAAGGCAGCAATGTGGTTCCAGAGATCTGTTTTCCTTCGAGCGTTGGGGATGGCGTAGATCCCGCTACAAACCCAACTGTCCTCATTCCTTGGTTCAATCCTGGCATGAATTGCTTGGGGGTGCACCAAAAGAATATCAACACGAGTGTCCGCCTCATTCCACAGTAACCAAATGCCTCCCTCTCTGCCTATAACTGGAGCCCGGCTCACATTGGTGAAACCTAAGGTTGTGGAAAGGGTTGCGGCTCTTTCTTCAGAGACCTTAGTTTCCAAAAGAAAGACCACGTCTGGTCTATGGTTACTAACAAGGTCACGAAAATGCCTTCGAAACTCCCGTCCTCCTGTGCCTTGACAGTTCCAAGATAGAATCTTCATGGCTGACTTCGTAAGATGTAACAAGCGAAAATGGGTGTCAACAGTGGTTCCAGCCTTCTCCTTCCCCAACTGACCCACTAGAACCTTACTCAATATGCATAGGCACATTTTCTCAGGGAGGCTGATTCTCATTGCAGATCAGTAAACCAGACGAATTCGTACCTGTTGGTTCCCGTGCTGCATCATGGTGCCCCCCTACCGTTACAAGAGGTGTGTTGCAATGGTCAGCACAAAATTCGTCCCCATGTTGAGATTGAAACTCGTTGATAGGGTCTTCAGCTATGTTGATTGGAATAATCTCCTCCCCCCCGAAACAGCCGTCGATTCCCCTTGATTTTCCACCATCATGCGGGTACTCACGCTGCAATACGTAGTGCCTTTTGCTAGGTTGTTGATCTGATGCCATAATTTGCTTGTTTACACCCGAAACTGTGTTTTTTGCCTCATGGATTTGTTCATTAGCCATAGACTTCTTTTTGTACCTGTGTTTGGTGTTTCCTGTTCCCAAAGTAGGGTCTGATTTTGTCAACTTACTGCTTGAGGCCTCCAGGGGTGTTTTAGTCAAGTGCATTGGGGCAAAGGTGTCTGCATTTTGTACTTCTACCTGCCCTGCATGTGCAGCAGGTTTCGTAGATAGCACGTCAAATTTGTTGCCTTTCTCAGCTCTAGTGCTACTACTGAAACTTCTCCTATAGTGTCCTTTCGCCTTACTATTTCGTACAAGCATCCACTCCCCATACGTACTTTCCTTCAGTTTTTGCAGGAAACCATCATTTGCATCAGTTGCATCAGGCATGGGGTTTTGAGTCTCCCTTGTGTTACCGTTACCAGATCCGATGGCACAGTCGGAGCTCCGATGGCCAGCGATACCACACTTGAAACATATCGTGGGTAAATTTTCATACACCACAGGAAAAACCATGTCTTCAAAACTGACCGCACTCATCAGTGGCTGTGCAAGATTGACTTGTACGCAGACCCGGGCAAATTTTCCCCTGGTTGCCCAATAGGTGTTATTGTCAACTTTTATCGGCTCTCCAAGGCTTGAGGCAAATGTGTAGATGATATCCTCTTGGTAGTATTCCACCGGGAGCTCCGGAATCCGGACCCAAGTAATGGCTGTTGTGATTCTGTCTTTAGAGGCCTGGAAATTTGCACTCCATTTCCTCACCACCAACTGGTGGTTCATGACTACCCATGGGCCCTCTGTAAGGATATACTCAGCCTTAGTTTGGTCTTCAAGTCGTAGAATGAAGCAACCATACCCAAGATCAATGAGTTCATAGGCCCCTTGTAGGTGCCATAGAGCATTAATACGTGCCGAAAGAATAGTGTAATTGAGAGTTCTCCCATGTAGTTTAATAATAAGGGAGTCCTTCCATGAATTTCTAATCTCTGTCTTATAATCTTCTTGGAGAACGATTCTCGGGTAGGGGCACTCCTCTGTTGGCTTAATGACTTTGATTCTGTCCAGATTGAGCAGACCTTGACGGGTGAGGCGGATGTCTTGCTGCTTGGGAGGGTTCCCTGTAAGCTTTTCCAAATAGGATGTCTTCCATTCTTGGTCATTGGTTGGCCATTCATCCTGTGCGGGACTATCAAACATGCTTGTATCCCCCTTCGAGCAGTCCTCCAAGGCAGCCTTAACTTTTTTAGTGCTTCTCCAAATGAGATCTTGTTCGTCAGATGAGGTCGGGTGCAGCTGGTTTTCAGAGCTCATGAGGTCGAACTTTAGGAGAAAGAAAAACCTTCAATCTCTTTGATTGCAATTTTAGATACCATATTGTTATTGCGTTAGTTGGTTGAAAAAGTGACTAATTTTCATTTCTTGCAGAAGGTTTGTTGAGTCTTGCGCACAAATTAACATTTCCTCTATATATTACTTTTTGCATATTCAAAACTGATATGCAATTTTGACATATATTTATATATCATGTTTCTCTTTTCAAACAATTTATATATATATCTATATATATATATTTATATATTCATATTCTTTCAGCGAATACATTGTTTTTCAGCATTTTGATTTTTGATCTTATTGAATTTATCCAAAAGTTCATCTTAAATGATTATTAGATTGATAAGAACTATTTTATTTTATTTTATTTTTTTAATTTCACATATTTATATGTTTAGTTTTTTATTTTTATTAATTTAGTAAGAAATTAAAATATAGTTGGATTAATGGTGGATAAATTATTGATTAATAGCATTAAAAGTAATAGTTTATTATAAGAGATATAATTTGTTGTTTCTAATATTATTTATGTCTCATCATTCAATAGTGTTTGAATGAAAATTTATTATTTAAATTATTGAGTGCCGTATTGTTCTTTTTGGGCCATTTAGTCTATTTAAATTGAAAGTTATGATTTAATTATATATAATGAATCTATGTAACATTTGGAAAAATTCAAGCCAGACCCGGCTTGTTCTAACCAATTTTAATCACATGATAAGTATTTTATACTTATTTTGTGAATGGTCGATAATCTAGGAAGAGTGGCCAATCACTTGGCAAGTGCAATATACTTATTATATGATTTGTTGGGTTAGGCTAAACCAGGTTCGGGTAAGAATTTTCCATACCATTTGAGACAATAAAGACAAAAATATTTCTGTTAGTTGATTTTAATCACTTTTAAATTAGTTTTGTGCCATTTTAAAAATTAATGATGTGTATCTTATTTTGGCAAAACATGTCTATTACGTTTGAAATGGATAGTTATAGATATGCAAACAAAAAGGTTGTCATTTTATATATTGAGAATATATTTGTGTTTAGGTGGTAAAATATACGGAAATAGATTATAAAGATGAAGCATAATAATGTCTTTATTAGACTGTTATATTTATATTTATGTGTATACCTTTTACCTATTAATAATTGATTTATGATTAAATAAGAAAAATCATATTAAAAATGAATTCTTTAGAAGTTGTTTAATTAACTTTTGCGCATTAGCACGAAGTTTACGCTAGTGCTGTAAAAGATATGATAGATCTTTTCAATGTTTAATTAAACTATCAAATTTTATTTGTATCGTTAAATATTTCTTTTTGTAGTAACTCGAGAAGAATGCATGGCAGTTTATAAATTGAGAAAGGAATTGATATGCGATGTTTACTTGTATTCAATTACAGTGATACATATATATTGCATCATATTTAAGATTTTTTTTTAAATATTATATCGATCAGTATAAATAAAATCATTAATTTAATAAAATTTGTTATTAAAAAAGAGGGAAACAAGTATTAAAGGAAACCTAGCTCCAGGATGTCTACGAAACACACCCGTAACAAAGAGTGGGCGTGAGATCAGAAGAATCGGTGGCTAGGTCTTTTTTTTAGGAAATTTGGTTAATTAAAAACTTGGAAATTTATTTTTGGATGAAATATTCAAATGTAATTCCAAACCTAGTTGGGACTTATCTTAAATCCAATATGATCCAATTGTATCTTCTATGGTCTTCTTGGTTTTACATCCAATACACAGCAATAGGTAGTTGAATGGATAATACATATTCATCAAATTTATTTATTTATTTTTTGTTTTTTAATGTGAAATAAGGATTATTATATTATTATTATTAAAAATATGTTATTCATTCAATTATTCAGAATATAATACATCGCTTGTTGTATAGAATTAGGCCTGACAAAATGGTTTCTACACCATGGGTGCAACCCAACCCAATTGATTTTGGATTGGGTTGAGTTTGAGAAATACTTAAATGAATCAAAATGGATTAGGTCAAAATGGATCAAATTGATTATGATTTTTAAATGGTTTTCATATGATTTTTTAATGATTTGTTAATGGATTCTTAATGAGTTTTTAATAGTCCAACCCAAATCATGAAAAGATATAAAGAATTATACTATTACCATAATTTTACCTATCAACAAACTCTTCCAAAATTTCTCTCTCTTTTCTCTCTCTATCTCCCCCTCTCCTTCCGCTGCAATATCTAAACAAACGCAGAGCAATGGCATTGAAACTTATGGAGGGAAGCCAAAGAACAATGCTATATGAAGCATTATTATTTATTTTATTTTATTTAATTATTTGTTTTGTTTTTGGTTGGATAGATTAATAAAGGCTAGTTATTTCATATATGTGAGGATCTCAATCGATTGAAAAAATAAAAAATAAAAAACGTTCGATTGCATGATTAATGCATGTTTTGCTACTATTATATTTTCTTCTTTGGAAATATTATTTTCTCCTTTGGAAATATTATTTTCTCGTACTTGAAATTTATATGAAATTGCGTAGTAGTAATTGCTAAAACTCTAAAAGGGTATAAAAAGTATGCATCATTTGGGAGTGCTAGTCTCTATTGTAAACATATGTAAGTCACCTATAGCGTATAGAAAGAGTTAGCAATTGAGTTTGAGACCCTTATTTATCTGTCTTGTTATAATTGTTTTATATTTCTAATATAAACTATTTTATTGCTTTGATTTTAAACTATGTAAATAAAATCAGAATATGGTTGTATAATTGTTTGCTTTACTTGCATGCACTTTGATTTTAAACTATGTACACAAAATCAGAATATGGTTGTATAATTGTTTACTTTACTCGCATGCATTTTGTTGGGTTGGTTGGATTAATTAAATAGAAAAAATATTTTTTTTATGGAAATAGATGATTAACAGAGAATATTGAAATTTCAAATACAAGAGATTGAGGTGCCTTTGCTGAGAATATTGAAATCTCGAACACAAGATATTGAAGGGCTTTTATTGAAATTTTCACTCCGGTTTAGCTTTTTTTTTCTTTTTTTTTTTTTTGTGGAATCAACTTTCCTCTTTGGTTGTGTAATTATTTCTTCTTTTAATTCGACTTTATTTTCTAAACTTGTAATTCATTGCCATGGGATGGAAGTTTATGTAAAATGTAGTATTGGACATTGATTTTGTCAAAACTTATTTTATTTTTTTAAGTTTTAATTTGTATGAATTAAAAAATATATATTTTCTATTAAATCCGTTTTGACCCGCTCCGACCTATTTATAACCCGCTCAAACTCATTTACCACCCGACCCATTTTCAACTCGTAATAAAAAAATCCATTATGAACCCAATCCAACCAAACCTGACCTGTCCCCGCACATTTGCCACCGCTACATAGACTACACCCATCTTGTGTAGTTCACGGTTGATTATATATATTAGCGGACTATCCTACCATGAATTGGATATGGGCACCCTTCAGGGTATCTCTATCTAGTTATATACTTGTGCTTTTTTAATCGCTCATCCCCCTTTTGATTCCTTGATCTTGAATTGATTATGAGCGTTGAACCCAATGCATTGTACTTTACTAATTACTTCGGTTAAAGAAACTTATTTTCAAGTTGTTATTCAAATAAATAGTACTATGAGATAAACATATAAAGCAGACGGGAAGAGACATTATTGACCCAAACAAATCATTATTATCTATGGGGAAAGCACAAATCACAAGCAAACTATGTCAAATGATACAAATATTGATACTATTTATCGAGGTTTATGATTTTGCGCTACAAGAAAGATAACTATAAGGGATATGAAAGGACAATTAGTTTGATAATAACTCCATCTGCAAACAGATTGATTGCGGGTTTGAATATCAGGAAAAATAATCGGGAAATAAATAAAGATCTTCTTTGCAGAAAAAAAAAAAGAAAATGGAAAACGAAAGTAGCTATAACGGATATGGGCCTCACGTGGTGAGTAGAAAGACAAGAAAGTACTAAGTATCCTTTGAATCTACGCAAAAAGCTTTAAAAATTAAAATTAATGTGGTAAGCCCAATAAATGCCCACTCCTGCAACTTTGCCTCTGTCCCTTCTTTTTGGTGTTTGTTTCTTGCTTGATGGGAAGGTCACAAGCACTTTTCTCCACTGGATCTTTCAAATTTTCTGTTGTTTCTATGTTTATTAATATGTTTGTTCTTGTTTCCACACACGCGCACACACACACTTACATTATACATATATATATATATATATATATTAAATAATACACACAGACACGTACGTACGCAACATATTTTATGTATAAAATTCCCATGCACGATGCTGGAGAATCATCTCACATTCTAATGCCTATATAAGAACATTATTTAAAGTGGTAGGCGTGCCGTACGGTTTGCACCATTGTCTTAAATGGCTTTACTACTTGTTTGAACCCAAATATGCAATTCATTTTTATTTTTCTTGATATATTGGGATAGGTTAATCTACAATATACTATGCAAATTCGAAAAAGCATGTGGAATTTGTACAATTTCATATATTTGAAATTAAAAGATAATTTGTGGAAATAATATCCACATGTCTAAATATTAGCGGAGTCGAAGTGTATGGAATCAAGAGTTAAAATTCATGTGCATATATATTGGAGATAAAAACAAAGAATGATATGAATGGAATCCGCGACGTCCAAATCAAAGAAATTAGTTAAGGAGCCACCTCTAGAAATAGAGTAAGATGATTTATGGGGAAAAATTGTCTACACTTACCCAACAACAACAAAAAATCAGAATGATCATACACTTCTTTCAAATTCAATCCCTCAACCTTTCAAGATTTTAAAGTTTCTACCAAACGAATTACGTGCACTTTAGCATTTAAATTCCTAGCCAGAATATACAAATTCACTTTTTACAGGCATTTCATCTCAATTCAAGATGTATTCTCAATCTGTTTCATTGTCACTTCTAACACTCGTCTCAATCAATATGTTTTCTATTCTATCGATGCTGAATTTGTAAAGTCTTCTATGGAATTATATGCATGCCAAGTTCTATTTTGTGGCGCATTGTTGATTTTATTTTACTTTATTTAGTTGCATGCTTTATATTATATAGACACCGTGCACACCGACACACGCACACACGCGCTCTTATCACATATTGCTATTTCCACCTTGTTTGGGGTAGCGACAATATCCTAGCAAACACTATTTTTGACATGCCCAATGGGACCATTTCAACTAGATTATATAGACATTTAAAAACAATTGTGTCGCATGAAGAAATGCTTCCAAAGATTAATAAAAGAAAGAAAAAACACTTGTAAAGTTTTGTCTGCCTACAATTAAATATAGGAATTCACAAATTTGACATCAACAAAATAGAAAATACATTGACCGAAATGAATGCTCAAATGCCATCAAAACAAACCGACAATTCATCTTGAAACGAGATAGAATGCTCGCACAAGGTGGGTTGATCTACGCAAACTACGAAACTAGAAGCTAAATTGCACGTAGTTCGCTTGGTAGAGACTTGTTAGATTTTTCATTATTTCTATCACCGCCTCTTAAGCTACTGCCCCCGACCCCTTTTTCTGTGTTAACACTAAATCTGCCTCCCACCGCAACAAAAGAATAGTTTGGATCTTTTATTACGTAGTCGTGCTAAATTTTCTATTACGCTCCTTAACACACGCAACATGTATTGATGAACTGTTGAGATATAGAAATATATAAAGATTCTCTTTCCTTATCTCAACCGCTTCCTAATACACGTGGCATGCATTAATGAGTGTAATCGAATATGTAGCACGATTATGCAATAGAGGATCCGAACTGGAAAAAAAAGTGCTTTATTTTAGCAGAAAAATTATGATTGGTGGAAATTTTTTCGGCGCGAATTTTTGTCCGAATTTGTTTTAAAAAATAATTTTTTATAATAATATTAACAAAACAACCCATCGAATTTTTGAAATCTCCTAGAATTTCAAAAAAAAAAAAAAAAATCCAATAGAATTTCAGCAGGAATTCTCGTTGGAAACTAAAAAGTAATAAATTAATAAATAATAAAAATTAATAGTAATAAATTAATAAAATTAAGATAAATAAATTGACAGCTATTTATATATCTACAATGAAAAATTTAACATGATGAATAGTGTTAGTATTTATAAGCTACAGTTGATTGGGCCATTTTTAGACCCGATCCATCGCACAAACAGGTTGGTCGGCCCATTGGACAGCTTTGAGGCGTCATCTGATGTTTGTATTCCCAAGTTCTTTTACATTGTGTTGTATTGAATGTGTTAAAATGCAGATTATAAGAGAGTTTTGAGAGATTATAAAATGTTTGAAATTTGCGCCATAAAAAAATTTAAGAAAGAAACCGATAAGTTTTAGAATATACAATTTCGTGAACTCTTTAGAATAGTAAGGAGATTCGCAAATTATCATTTAAATATTAACTAAGAGAGTGCTTGGCTCAGCATTTAAAAGATTTTACAAATTCTACATCTTATTAAATATTTTTGTACCTTACGAGATGGTAAACCTTACTATTAAAATTGGTGCTTGAAGTGTTGAAAAACAATATTATAGAAGCTATAGATTGTTCATAATGGTTACTTTGTAGTGAAGGTCAAAAGATTCAACTTATAAAAGTTTGTTAAACTTTTAAAAATAAGTTACAGAAATTTGTTAAAATCATAAAAGAGTTACGCTCCCTTTATCCATTCCTTTGAATGAGCTTTTAAAACTCTAAAATATTATTTTGGAAACTTATAAATTTGATCGATATGGCGCAATTGCCTATCGCCACATCATTTGAAAAGTGGCAGAAATGAAACTGTGATATGGTAGACGATTGTCACATGACCTTCGTAGTGTGATATGGCACTCCAACCCTAGCTGCCTAATTAAGGGGTGGGGCCCAACCAAACTTGGGGAACTGTCCATGAGAAACGGCCTACCTGGAATCCTCGCGAACAGACCCCTCTTTGAAGCGTTTATCAATATTCCTCCTAAAGGGTTTATATGCCCTTCAGGAGGGAACACTTGACAAGCTCTGTGATCTCTTTTTTCTCAAATGCGCGACCTCGAGGAAACTATGCATCCTGAAGAGATTCCCACCTACCAATTGTCTAGTCACCCTGAAGCTAATCTAAGCAGATGTGTCAAAGGTCAGTCCGCCATGAAGATTGCATCCCTATTTACTGGTCATAATCGTAAAAAAGCATGTCAATCGTCAAAGCATCAATGACGAAGAAGTGGAATGTCACTTGCACTAAATGTTGGATCTCATCTCATTAACAATAAGCATAGTATCCTAATACTACTGGGTTCGTCGGTCGCATGTCCCCTAGGATACTCTTTGGCCCGTATGGGTCCAATCAGGGGTTTGACAAATCAAATCTCTCCATCTCGGCAAAGCTTCCCCCTTTTAAATACCCTTTCATTCAATGGGGTTGGAAGCTCATTTATTACCTTAAATACTTGCTACTTCTCATCAATTCTTTCTAAAATATTCCGCTCACTTGACTGTTGAAGAGCTTTAACCCTTTTATTTAGGCCTAACTCCAGTCAGCTCCGTAAGTTCATCCCTTTGTTGCAGGAGGACCATCAACACTTCACATGAAGTATCCCTAAACAATATTGTGCATTTCCATTTTGCTGTAAACATTTTATAAAATGAATTAAAAGAGTTTAGGATTTCAGCATAAAAAAACTTCAAATTTGATAGATAGGACTATATTTTTAAATTTTATAATCTTAGGACGTGTTTGATTGAGGTATTTATTGGATTAGGAGGCCTTGAAATTCCCATAATCCGCATTCGATTGCCTTTGTGAACTCTTAAGAGCCAATCCGACTTGAAATCCAAGCCAGATTTGAAATGCTATAAATCCAGCATTTATTAATTCTTTACAGGGCTCATTAAAGAGAATTAAAGGATGATTTTAAGAAATTGATTGTCTATTTTATATAATTGCCCCCAAAAGTTGATGTAAAATGACATACTCAAAAGACAAAAATCACTTATACTATTCAAGGGAGAAATTTGTAAAACAACCATAGAATTACAAATACCATCCAAACACATCAAACAAACTTAAATTAAGTCCTAAGCCCTATAATACTCATAATCCCAAATTAATTGATTTTATTAAATCCCTAAACCCACTTAATTAAAATATTTAGCAGCTTATTCATCAATTCCACATCAAACATCTCCTTAGACTTATTGTTAACATCACGCATACAACGCCGAGTTGTCATATTCTATTTTACATAATTCATGACTACCACGCCTGTACGTTTTTGTTTTTTTCACAAGTATATACACGACTTGCTTATGTAAAATGAATTGTATTGAAATAGATAGAAGATAAATCAACAGTGCGTTCATTTGGTCCTCAGCACGTGGTAGCTAAAGACAGGCTGAAGCATTTTGTGGGGGTGTTAATGGGGCCATCATAGTTAGTTCGACCCCACAAAGCACTAAAATCTGAGGAAGTCAAAGCACAAATGATTACATCAAAGGGGGTGACGTGACACTGAATACTGGACCCACGTGCCTCTCACCTGGCGGAGTTGAATTGATAGTAGCAGAATCCCACTTGTTTTTTTCGGTGTGTCAGTCAGCAGCTACTTAGACTTTGCGTGAGACCCCTTTGCCGGAACGTTTGGAAACAGGTTTGACCCTGTCCCCCTCTCTCTCGACTGGTCCTACATTCTTGGTGGATAAGATTTAGTCCGAGCGTGATATGTTTATTGCAAGGGATTATCTTGTTCTTGGTTGAAAAAAGAGGCCCATGAATAATGGATAGATAATGGAGTCAAAGCTCAATTATGACTCCAAACAAATCAGGCTGATGAGATCAAATTTTGGTAGGATGAATCGTTCCATGGGGCGAATGCTGATTCAACAAGAGTGTGGGTAGGTTTATGAAGCTGTTAAGATGAAATACACACTAATCTTATTGAAAGTATTTCTGGCAAATCTTCCCCAATTTTTAAGTCAATAAAGTGCCGGTTTATTATGAACAATTACCTAATTGAAGCATTTTTTTGGAGTATTTATAGGTGACGAATCGTTCCCTGTTGCTGATGAATTAAGGCTAAGGTGGAAGGCTTAGGTGCATATAGGTTTTGGTGGTCCCTTTATACTATAATGTCAGAGCTGTTATGCTCAGGTGATGGAGCAAACGGACACACTGCACAGTAAGGGATCATTGTGTATTTCAAAACGGACGATGATAGTAGTACTAGCTTGTACCCTCTGCTCGAACTAGTCTCCTTGGTCTAAGACATTTGGTAGAGTGGTTGTCTGCCGAGGTCCTCCTCAAAGGATGGCTTTCCCCAAGGAGGGACACCGTGCATGTGGCGTTACTTGATTGACCTAAGTAGATGAACCCAAAGTATCCCACATCACAAGTTAAGTGAAATTTATAAGCTGAGCTTGAGCTCATACTCGACAAATCAATATTAATGGCTCTGGGTCAGATAGAGTTCATAATAGAGAAAGAGAGCTTGCAAAATTGCGTTCCATCTAATTCAACAAACTTAACTAAAAAAATTTAATAACAGATGATTTAAATTTTAAAATTTAATATATATATATATATATATATATATAAATAAAGAGAGAGAAAGAGAGACATTGATAATAATTATAATGACCATCTATCATTTATAATTAATTGAATTCATTTTGCCAATTTTCCTAATTTAATTAGATTTGAATCGTCTAATCTCCAATAAATTTATTGAATATGTTGTTATCCTTAAGTAATTAACTATGTCAATTGATCAATTATCAAATTTCGGACAATTCAATTTTTGGTGGGTTGAATTGACAAGGGTTTCAGATTTGATTTTTTCAACTGGTCAATTGTACTGAATTAACATAAATAATTAATTTAATATTTTTTTTTAATAATTTGTCCAATTGAATGCTAAATTGTACAAACTAAGGATAATTAATGAATTAATAAAATCTATGTGTGTATATATATAATTCGAAAACTTTGAGACTATCCAAGCAAGTCTATATATGGATAGTCTAATTTAACTCTATTTTGCCATGTATGACATTGAAATACATATTATAAAAATTTAAATAAATATTTTTTTATTTATGTTTATCCAACACTTAAAATAAGATAGATTAAATTCTAATTCAAATAAAATAACAAAATTATTTTTTTATTTATAATAATTTTTATTTACTTTAATTTTGAATAATCAAAATTATTTGTCACATAATTCTACATAAAGTTTTCAAAAACTTCCACACCTTAATTATGCCAAATTTAATGTTTAAATTGATCTTGCTTTATTATTAAATAAAATTTCAATATATTTATTTATCAATTTATATTCTACAAATTAAAGAGTTATTATTTGTTATCAAATTATTCTTTCTAATAAAAAAATATAATATATATTTGAGGCTATCCAAGTAAGTACATATATGGATAGTTTTATTTAATTCTATTTTGCTATGTAAGAAATTTCTAATGCTTTTTATATGAATTTAAATAAGTATATTTATGATTCATGTTTATCCAAAAGAATGTAACAATTATCAAGTATTGAAAATAACATGGATTAAAATTTAATTCAAATAAAATAACAAAATAATATTTTTTACAATATTTATCATTTAATTTAATAATAATCAAAATTTTGATTCTACATAAATTTTTAAAAATTTCTTTGTCTTAATTATACCAAAATTAATATTTAGGTCAAACTTATTCTATTATTATACAATTTTTAATATATTTATTTATCAATGTATGTTCTGAAAAGTCAATTTATTGTTATCAAGTTAGTTTTTATAATATAAATTCAAGAAAATACATACGTAAAAATATCTATTTTCCGTGCCTTAGTACATGGCTAAATAGTAGTTAAAATTAATAAAATGATAATAAGTAAAAAAAAATGAACAAAGATTCATAATGACCTAGCAGTAAGGAGGAGCTATTCCTTTATGCGAGAAATGAGTTCAAAACTCTACTGACACAAAATTACGAATTTGTGTGGTCGTCCTTCACCGTAGTGCAAGCCCAAGTTTGGTTTTGGGATGCGTGTGATCTCCTTCGCCCATGGTGTGAGCCCGAGTTCAATTCTCGATTGGTTTTCAGTCATTAAGTTGTGATTGAAAAACTAGTCACAAGTTAGTGACTCGGATGTTTCAATCACAAAATTGTGACTGGACAATTAATTACAAGTTGGTTACTATTTGTGACTAATTAACAATAAATTATGCCATTTTTGCCAACAAAGTTGTGACCGAAATTTAAAAAGTTCTAACTTATGTTTCAGTTACTAAGTTGGTTAACCAAAAATCAATCACAAGAAAATTTGTTATGAGGATTTTTCCAATTGATACATTCGATCACCAATCAGTCACTAATCTCATTTTGTGACCACAAAATCAATCACGAAAGCTCTCTTTTTTTAGTTATTTGTAATCAAAAATTAAAATATTGTCAACTATGGAAGTTTTACTATATGGATTTTTCTTTTCCTTTTTGTTACTTTGTGATTGTGTAAGAGTAGTTCATAAATAAATAAAAAAGAGTTCTTACACTGGAGGTACACTAAAAGACAAACTTATATTCATGATAAAAAATAAAATAAAAATGTCAAAGTTGTGACTAATGATATGCGGTAGTACAATAATTTTATCACTAATTAACTTTTATTGTGACAATAACTTTTATTTTATCACTAAAAAATTCAAAAGTGACAAGTTTTAACATTTTAAGTTGCATTATTTACAATTAGTAATACCTCTATAGT
Organism: Petrea volubilis; assembly: GCA_026212405.1. Taxonomy (NCBI): domain Eukaryota; kingdom Viridiplantae; phylum Streptophyta; class Magnoliopsida; order Lamiales; family Verbenaceae; genus Petrea; species Petrea volubilis. Next base: position 17,882,400 of record CM047876.1, on the reverse strand, counting down.
GATAGCTTAGTAGCAAAGAACACTGCCACTGTAATTTGTGATAAGAGTTTCTTGTCACTAAATTCTCATCATAAATGTGTCGTTAATTATCAATAGCTACAACTTTAATACAATTCTTGTCACTATTAACATTGTAAAATCATTCTTGCAATAAAAATTTTTATCATTAAATTTATAATAACAATTTTCGCATTATCGTTTCACGTATTGACACTAATTTTCTCTTTTCTTGCAATGGTACTAAAATAATTTTGCTTACATATTTCTGCTTTCACATAACCTCTGTCTGTATGGATAATGACATAGGAAATTAGGTTTGGTACAATTTGTGTATAAACGGGTTACTAAATCAACAATAAAGGATCCCACCACCTGTAGGAAAATAAGAGAATTCCTTTAATTTGTGTTCACAATTCTGGCCATAAAAGTCCTTAACATGGAACAGATCTTTCATTATTGGAAACCCTTACTAGTGATTGTAAGCGAAATATATTTAGTGAACAAGATTGTATAGAAGTTACAAGAATTTGTATACTTTCTTACTTAAGTCAAGCACAAAGACAAATATATGATTATGCATTATTTCGGTTTGTTAGTAATGCATATCACACCAACTGCTAGTTGGTCTAGCAGGATGAGACGTTAAATCCATTAAAAAATGTTTAGTGTTTGAATTCTGGTGTTGTAAATGGACCAATTGTATTATGAGGATTGCCTACATAATGAGTCTCTGTAGTATCCGATTAAGATTAGTTGGTCAATAAATCAGAACTGGGTGGCTAAGACCAAAAAAACAAAAAAAAAATTGCATATCAAAAGCCCAATCAAGATATTAGTTGATGAAAGGACTTTACTTGCATGATATTTGAAAGTTGAGAAGGTTGCTACTTCATTTATATTAGGTCTCATGTCATATATACGGCGCAAATCATACTTTTTCCGGTGAACCTCTCACGCCGTCAGAATGCCGTGTGATTTGCGCTGGAAACTTCATATTCCGACAGGCGTCCGTTGATTTTTCGTTGCCAAAATTTAGCATTTTTCTTGTATTGTTGGAGGGCTTTTAAGAGAATTAAGGGTCTCTTTGGATAGTTTTTTTTAAGAAGAAAAATACTTACTTTTTAAAAATACACTTCAATGAAAACAATCAACGTTTGGGTATTTTTTTTAAAAAAAAATAGACTGAAGTTAGAAAAAAAGTTTAAAAGTGGCTTTTGGATGAAATTATTTAGAGTAACTTGCAAACAAAAGCACTTTTTAAAGAACTTTTAAATTACTTCGTCAAAATATAAAATAACTTGATTTTAAAAAAAAATTCTATTATAAAAAGTAAAACTATGATATCACGTTTTATTTAAAATTATCCAAAAAGACCTTTAATTAGTTGAATTAATTAATTAATTAATTAGAACACCCTTATTTGTCCACATATGCCACAAGAATTATGTGCCTACTACCAACATCTTAATGGACCTACGTTCACATACAACTCCAACAAGCTTTATTTCTTGCTAAGAAAAACCAATTCAATTATTTGAATGAAGTGAATTAATCAATTATTGGAATAATTTAATTACTTAACTGAATAACTAAACATACCTTAATTTATTCATACATACATAATAATATACTTTGTATAAGAAAATTGCATTTACCTCTTTTGAATTGTGAGTTATTAATACCACCTTCCGTACATTTGACTCTTTGACCTTGTGGATCATTTTCACATTTAGAATTTCATTTTGCAGGATGTGTCCACAATGTAAGCATTAATTTACCAAAAAAATTGACAATTTAAGGATAAATTTTGCCAAAAAAAAATTTAAATTTCACTAAAGTTTAAAATTGACTTAATTTTAAAATATTTCAATTTCACTTAAATTTTAGAGTTTATAAAAAACTTTTAAGAATTGGGAATGCTCAAAGTTGGGAGGAAATTTTGTTAGCGTGGTACCAGTTGAACATGTAATATGATGCCAAAGAGAAACATGAAAAATCCTTCAAATTTATTGAAACTGAAATTTGAACTTGAGTTGGCAAGATTTCAACCAAAATTGTTGTAGCCTGTCATTAAGCGCTAAGACCAATTAGCAATTGTAAATTTTTTCATCGATAATTCACGTAGTTGTATTACATCAAATTTTATAAATATAATTAGGTGCCAATTAGGCCTTGCTCAGTGGTACGGTGGAGACTCCATAATTATGGTTTGATGCTCTATGAATATGGGTATTTTTCTAATTTGATACTAGTTGTATAGTAATTTGTATTTTTTGTTTTTTTTTGTTTTTGTTATTTGAGGATAAATGATTGTAACATTGTTTCATTTGGAAGTACTGATAAATGTTAGTTACGTATAGGCCCTGGGATGCTTACACAGTGATAATATAAAAAAATTAATTCATAACTATTATGTATAAATGCATCCCGTTGCTAATGTGATGCAAATCTTATGCAAACAACAAGCACGTTTATTAAAGTTCAAACGAAATTATACCTTATAAGCCTTCCGTTTGATATAGGGAATTGTTGTATTCAAATACGAATCATCCTTGGAGTCCCGATTTGATCGCATCCACGAACCCGAACATATCCACGCAGATACGAACCCAAACGTTTTCCCTCTAAAGATAGTCTACATGAATGGATCTCCTCGGGTTCTTAATTTTATGTTGGAATCGAATTGAAAACTATATAGTTGTATATGAAACTATATGTATTCTAACTTTTAGAGTGATTCCTAAACTCTTTTAGGAATAAATTGATGAGAAGGGTGGATTTATTTTCTAATTGTATCTTAATCCAATGATCATCAATTAATCAAGAACTAAGAACTTATTAATGAATAAAAAAGGAGAAGACAAAACAAATGATTATATATATATATAGATATGATTATATTATATATATATATATATATATTGTTTTATATATACATATACCTATATATATAATATCTATCTATATATATCTAGTTCGAATGATATGTTCATACATATATCTAGATATAATAAGATTATATATAGTGTTATATACATATACGTTATTTATATATCCTTATATATATATATATATAATATATCTAAGACATATGTGGGTTTGTGTTTATATGTGTGTGTATAGAACTCTTTTAATCTATTCCCAACATTTTAGAAATAGATTCTCTCTTGATTTCTTACTTTGATTAGGATAAGAATCATATTCTTATAATAGTTCTAACTCGATTAAATCTGTACTTAATTGATTTAATTAATTAATTCTAAATTAATTGATTTTTCCATCAATTTCAATAAATTGATTTTATTCACCAAATTATTTAATTGGTTTTGGCCTTAAGGCCCAATTAAATTATCACTTTAACTTTATTCAATTAAATTAACTATTTAATTTAATTGAACTCACCAATTAACTTAATATATTCTATTGATCAATTAAGACTTAATTAATTAATGGATTGGGTCGTCAAGCTCAATTAAATTAACTCTTTAATTTAATTAAATCAACTTACTGATTAAATTAAATCTATTAATTAATTAATTAACTTAATTAATCGAATATATTCTATCTCAATTGATTAAATCAATACTTTGATTTAATCCAATTAAACGTTTCATATATGTTTAGATTTTTATCCCTTGGGTTCACCAATCGATTAGAAATGTCTTCGTAATTTGTTGCAATATTTTTGGATGACAAATTCATCAATCGATTTAATTAAACTCATTTAATTAAGCACTTATGAATTAGAGCTCTTTCTAATCCAATAGTACCCATCTATCGTGGTTGATGTCCAAGAACAAGCCCACGACAACTAGTCAATAGCTGAAGTATAATGCGTGAACCTATCCGCTTATGATTACCGTGCAAATACATTCCCTCCATTATCTAATACTCGATTGAGGTTTAGGATGCGGGATTTATCAAAAATCGTTTTAACCTCAATTCTATAATTCTTATTTACAATTAGTCTTTTCGACAATCGATCTAGAAAACTCATTTCTAATTGTTGTCTTTACTGGGGCCACAGATTTTCATAGACTAGTTAATATAGAACACATAAGAGATTCACTCGCTCTACAAGATGAATAAATGGATTCTTTATCAACTCTCACAAAGTTTCATATATGGGAGATCTATACCCAACATTGGCGACTTAAGACCTGCCATGTGGTCGATACCTATATCAAAGTATAAATGCACATGTACAAGAGTATTATGGAGCCTCAAGTTTAAGGACTAATTAATGCACACCATAAGTTGAGAAACAATTCTAATTCAATATGCAACTAGTGCTTCCATTTAGGTGTTTCTCGGTGGGACTCTCAGTGAATTCATTCTCTAATGAGCACCTAATTATGAAAATGAATGTCTCAACATTTGATATCTATGAAATAAGGTATCTTCCCATTTGAGATATGTCACAAGTACAAGTTTTAATCCGAGTCATGTTAATGCCCCTGGTTGTTGTTAGACTCTTCGACTTGGAGTGACTTAGATTATGCCTTAAAGACTTATTTCAAGACCTCCATCTCTATCGAGGTGAAGTCCCATAGCCTTATGTGATCTAGGAGCTTTAACCATACGTGTGTAGAGTATACTTGAGTATAACTTACACATTATGATGAAGGAGGCCAAAAAGTATAAACTTTCATTTCAATTATTAATTTAAAAGACTGTTTGACACAAAAGTATTTAAAAGCATCGACAGTCTCATTGGCTTGTCGGGCACTACTTTGACAATCTTCCACTTGCCCTAAAGCCAATGCCCCTTGGTTTTGAAAGCCCATTTTCCAAAGATGTTCTTTAATAACTTCATGCCTAAGGGAATGATTTAGTAGGTCTGCCACATTTTCTGTTAAGCGACTCTATCCACTCAAATGTCGCTTAAATCACCGATTTCTCAAATCAAGTGGCCTCTTTATTCTAAATGCTTTTAGAATATTTGTGCTTGGATCTTTGATGAGATCTTGACTTACGTAGATGTTGTCTAAAAGATGATGACATGCTTGGCAATGCTAGGAATTTTTACATCCAACTATTGGATAAAAGTTTTTTTTTTCCATCCAAGACATTTTATATCAACATTTCATTTTTGGTAATGATCTCCACTTTAGTTGTCGAGTCTATCATAATTTCTAGCTTGGAACCTTTCCAAGTAACCATGTCACTATCGAAGTAGAGTTCAAATTCTAGTTGTCCATATCCGATTTGGAGAAACACAATCGGAAGAGCCCTCAAGTTTCAATTCTCCATTTTTGTTACATTCAAGTTTTTGTATTGTTAGTACTTTTCGGCGTTTTTGGTTTGGGTGTTCGGATTGGAAAATATTTGGTATGTTGGGGTGATAGTGTATTTTGGGTAGTTGATTGTTTATATTTGAAGTAGGTTAATATGTTGTAATATGAGTATCTATTTATTTCGTTGTATTTATTTGATTTATGGTTATTTATATTGTTGCCAATACAAAGTTACCTAAATGTGCTTTCAATTATTTATTAGATCATTATTAAATATAATTTAAATATGCATACAAACCAACCTACATGATGTCGTACGTCGAACACAATCAACATTTGCCATTTTTCTTCCCCAAACCCCTGCCATTGCTGGTGGCCATTGAGTAAGAAAATGAAAATTTTATTATCTTGTTTCTTTTAATTGACCATCGACTACACATTGCTCTTACTAGATGGTTTTTTCAACCGTAACTAGCAGTGGATTGAAGACCACAATTGGGTGGATACTTTGGATATAGGTGTTGTTCGTTCTTTACTTGAAATATCTGTTGAATCGATTGATAACCTCACATAGCATGCGCGTTTGGTAGCCGTATTGCTGGTGTTCTCTGGCGAGAGATTGTTCGTACGAATACATGGTAAGAGTGAGTAACAATGGGTACTTAATTAAGATGTTGAATATTGAGTATGTGTTGTCTTTCAATTCTGACATGATTCCTTGGAAAAAAATCTTGATACTTTGCATGATTTGTGGGTTAGGGTTTAGGGAGGTATGAGCCAAAGAATCTCCCTCTCTGATGTGTCCTTCACAATGTTTGTGGTTATTTAAGCACGATGCCCATCTTTCTTTACTACCACTACAAGCTAGCCATACAATATTATTTCCTTAAAAAAAATGTCTCCGTCCGATCCTCGCCCTCAGTCCGAGTTTTTCTATGATGAGCTTTGATTGAGAGAGATTGATACGGAGTTCATAACATAACTAAAAGATGCTGCCAAGGACTACAAAAAGCCGATCTGTCGCACCGACAAAAATGTTCTCCAATTTGCCATTAGCACAGTAAACAGAAATTTTGGCACCTTTTTTACATTTGACGATGCTTGTGCACATTACAAGAAGCTACAACTGCGCCATGAAATATTTGGTTTCATAATGACGCTCCCTAGTGTGGAATACAATCCCAGGACAAAGATAGTTTCTACTACTGATTTGTTGTGGGATTACATTACTATGGTAAGCATGTTTGGTGTGCTTATTGATTTATAAGTTGTAATTCTTATAAATGTGTTTCACTAACTTTTGACAACATCTTTTAGTATTCTGTGAGAAAAGTTCATGTAAAAACTTCGAAGCTAAAAAGAATATTTTAATGTCTATAGAAATATGAAGATGACGAGGCTTTATATGCATCGGGGTGAGCCAAGGTGGGATGACATATTAAAAATATTTGGTCCCCCTCGACCAAATCAACCACTCAGGCAACATAACGTTATACAAATTTCTGATAATAGCCATGGCACGGGTCAAAATCGAGGCCAGGGTGGTGACCCTTTGAGGAGGAATGAAGGCCGTAACGAAATTCAATTTCAACAGCCCTCACTTGGTTTGTCATTCTGGAATAATCTAGAGCCCTTGGACGAGTTTGTCGTGGGAAGTAGCCAAGAATCAGTGAAAAACAAACTAGAACCACAAGAATTGGTTGCACATCAGTTTCATTTTGGGAAAAACATAACCGACGGAGCTAGTTCTAGTATGGGATTTATTAAGAAGAGTGGCTCGAGTGCCTCCTCTTCTACCGATCCCCGTTACCATTGTCATAATTCACAAGTGTTATGTCTTTGTTGCTTGCAGAAACGGTGGTATTCATAATTGTATTTTATCCCTTCGTATTGTAGTATCTTTCTGTAATCGCTTTTGTGTGCTTGTATTTCGAAAAGAGTTTGACCGGTTGGCAAAAGTTTCCTAGTTCACTTCTAATGGTAGGTATGCAGTTTATTTAAGTGTTTTGGAATCTATGTAGTCCAATGTATTGTCTACGACCCTCTTTGTGTTGTTTTTTTTGGCTCGTATCATTCGTGGTATATTAATGGAAAGTGTTTGGCATTGTGTTATTAGATATTCGTTAGCCTATTGGTGGGTTTTTTAATGCCTTTATTTTGGTGCTAAAATAAAGCAATTGGGATTATGTAAACAATGCCTTTGTCATAAAGGAGCTAATGTTCCCCTACTAAAATGCAAATAATAAAATATATCACTGCGATTACAAACTCATATTCAAAACATAAATATTTTGAAGTACAGAGTGCACAACATGTGAACCATACGAAAGGAATTGATAATTGCATGGAAACAAACATGAAAGCATGACAATGTTTTGTAATAAGAAGGAATTATCGTGCTCTACTGGATCAAAAACTTATGTACTAAGCCCTAAGTTGTGCAATAAGAAACCTGGACCATGGCAGCATCTACGTTACACTCGAGTCGATTATTTAACGAATCAGCGATGCTCGTGCAAGCAGAATTCATTACCATGAATTCATCCACTGGATTTGCCTTAACAAAATCATACAACAACTAGACCAGCTCAGTAGTCTCGGACGGCATGAAGAATCCCCCCGTGAGGCATCCATATTATCAACCAAAACTTAAAAGAATAATGCATCACTTTTTGAGTCTTTGTTCTTACTCTTGAAAAAAAAAGTTATTTTCCTAAATTCTTGAGATCATTTGTTTATATCACTAGTACAAAGGTTACTGTATTTGTCAAAGGCTGTCCACTTCTGAGTTCTGTAAAAGAGGCTTTGATTTTAAGTTAAAGAAACATAGCGAGCCAATTTGCAGTTGATACAGCATAAAAAGAATGAGCCAAATCTATTGCATATCCTATCAGGTACAATTTTTTGTTATTTTACTCATTTTCAACATTTAATTACCTAATTTATTTAGAAAGGATTGTACTACCAAATTATAAGCCCACTTCTTGATACATTAATCTATCCTGACATACCAGAGTATAGGTGGTCATATTAATCACGGACCAAATAGTTTATGGATGATAATCTAACCCATTGATGTACAGGGGCAAAGAATCACTTTAAGTAGTTTTCGAGTGGAAGTGATCGACTCGAATTTGTTTTCCTTGAGAATCACTATAATAGTAGTTATAAAAAATGTCTCAACCACAACCCTCGCGTCAAGAAAAAATGTTTTGGAACAACCAATGGACGAAATCTATAGAACAAACTTTCGTCGATGTGGTCGCAGAGATAGTTGAATATGAACCATTTGAAGAAGGAGTTCCTGACAACTTCTCAATAATTTGTGCTCGCTATGACGTTTGCCACCATTACAATGTCGATTTGTCAATGAAGCGATGTCGTAAAATTATTTGCAAGCTTCGAGTTAGATTCGAGACATTTAAATTGGTAACAAACCATACCGGCATCTTCTACGACACTGACAATGGACTCCATGAGACTCCTCTTGATATGCGACCTATGCTATTGCAGATTAAGTGGTTGTTATTACATGCATAAATTAGCCACCTTGTGCTTTATGTAATTTCAATATGCGATGTGTGTCGTACAACCAAGCTAAACTTCTTAAGTTCATATTTTTTGCAATAGTTTGGAAAGATTCAAAATCTGATCTCCTTGTTTAAATCGCATTTTTTGTAGGAAAATCGCATGTCGGTTGCATATTTTGAACAACCGGAACCAATTTGGATTCAATTGAAGAAAATTTTTGAGAGGCCTAGTGATCCAATGGATGATAGAGTTCCAGATGAGGCGGAATTGAGAAGTATGGTGAACATTCCCTAACACAAGGTTCCTGTTGTTAGACCTGATCCCATTCAGAATGTCAGCGGCCCTAACGACAATGATGATGGTTCAAATACTTCTTTTTGGTAATATGTAGAAGGTGGTCATCCCAACACGGCAGAGTAATGTAACCTGGTTTGCATGACGGATGATATTTGGTTTAGGCCTTAATTGTTTTGGGCGCTTGTATTCACCTATCCACTAGATGCCCATCAACAACTGGTTAGCCTTGTTTGTAAAAGCTCCTTAATGTCTGTTTTTAGTGATTCGGCTGATTAATTATTGTCTAGTAGTTATGAACTTTGCATGCTTTAATGACTAAAAATGTGAAGATCAAATAAAAAAAAAAACCTAAATTCTGAAACTAGGTGTCAAACAGCCTGCCATCATATTGAATTAAAGGATACTAAACGGGAGTAGCAAACATGAAATGGGTTGTACTCTCTATTGTTCCCACATTTTTTCACAAAGGCTAATAATAGTAATTTCACACAACATTTAAACAAGTCTGACTAACGTAAGTACAATTGTTTTAGCAACATATCACAAAATACAAGAGCCCAAATCTATTTGAACAAGGGGTCACAAAAAGTGATTTTCACATGGAAAGTGGAACTGAAACTTTCAACACATGGAGTATAACCAGGCATGTAGCACATACACACCGCCCTCATTCAATTGTGCATATTCACTTGTTCGACTTTGCGAATGGGCTATACTTGTCGAAGTATCTAGCTAGCAACATCTTCCCGAACTCGACCCGTGCTTCGGTATGCATTCCCCAAAATAAATCCATCTCTCCCTTGTTGAGAACTAGGTAACGTGCTATATCGATTTGTTCTTAAAGGGACAACTCCTTCATCTTTGAAATCTCATCAAATATGGCCCGTCGAGATATAGACTCAACGTCTAGGGGAACAACTGGGGTAATCCCTTGTGAGCTAGCTCCTACATTCGTGTTACGGTTCTGTTGACAGGCCTCTTTTATATTTTCAGCAGTATTAGACATCCAAGACCCCATCATGGTCTCAAATTTCCCAAAATTCGGAAGACGTTTGCGTTTGCTACCTGAAGAAGTAAATACATTCTTCAGCACACCGGTCGAATAACGGGTCAATATCGTCAGCCATGAAACGCACTGGGGCAATGGGCCTATACACATCCTCCTCAACCCCACAATGTATGTCTATATTGTTACCACCAGAGAACAACATGTTTTCTGCATTACCGAAGTCTAATGCTTTATGCCCGTCAGCATGGTCATTTTCGAAAATGATTTTCCACTTTGGATAATAAGGCCAAGGCTTGTCCCTTAACTTGGTGATCTCTGCGTTTCCCTGCATGAGCAATTCAAAAATATTTAGATAATTGCCAAAGATATGACAAACTGACATAAAGTTTTGACATTTTAAACCCACCTATTTGAGGGTATATGCAGAATATTTTTTAACACAACTTAAGTTCAATTCTTACATAACAAGCAATACCTTTGTAAGCGCCCGCCACCCCTTAGTTTTTGTCATGTTATGTTTTCTAAACGGATCACATATCCACCTTTGAACTTCCCGTCGCTTTTTTCCCGATTTCTGCACGCAAGATTTCTAAAGTTGTCAACAATGCCTCTTCTTCATCGCCATCCCAGTATCTTCTTGCCATTCTAGAAAATTACGACAGCATACTCACGGAGTGGGGAGACGATGAAGAAAAAGCCATACACCTGGCATAGTCAGAAAAAATGTTAAAATTATACTATCATTGCCAAAATAATAGATTAGCAAATTCAAACATAAACTAATAACAATATCCATTGAAATCCCGTGTCTTTTCCAAGGTCCGAATGCAATATTCAGTCTCAAGACCACAACATACACTATTGTGCACAAAATGGCAAAACATTTCTTTGTTTAATGGTAATTTGTAACACAAAACAAACATGAAAATAACAATTTTAGGTAACTAATCATAATGGAGACATCCCAAATCTTTGATCTACATGGCCCCTCTACTCGATCTCCACTCATTGAACATCTCATTGGCTAATGTTTCTCGCCACATGTTCCATTTGGTGCTGGCCTCAACTACGTCAACATAATCAAAGGCATCATCCTGGCCCTCTTCCACATCGTTGCTTAGAATCTCTTCCTCCAAAGGATCATTTTCCATTTGTCTTCTGATAAAATTGTGCAACAGTACATAGCCCAAGATGATTAGGTTCATGGTTCTCAATGGGTAGTAGGTCTTTCTCCTTAAGATACCCCATCGACCTTTTAGCAGTCCGGAACTCCTCTTTATGACGTTACGAGCACGGCAGTGACGCATATTAAAGTATTCCTTAAAATTTTTTGGGCCACGAGCTCCAACTCCCCATTCGTTCAAATGGTAGCACGTACTGTGATACGGAGCAACAAAACCTTTGGAGTTTGTGCAGCCCAAGTCACACAAGTAGTAGTTTCCTAAAACGTAACAAATAAACCATGTCTCATGTTAGTAAGTACATGATTCCCAAAAAAAATACCAAAAAAAAAAAACACATTTATTACCACCTAACTTGGAGATTGCTTATCTTTAGGGACACGAAGACCATTGGGACGAACAAGACTATCCTTTAAAATCCGACTATCAATAGCGGATCTCTCCCTCCAGACAACACGTACACGATGTTCATATCAACATCGCGAATCCCAAGTACATTAACAGTGATGTCTCCTTTACGATTAATGTATCTTCTTTGATCCCACACAGTAGCACGAACCTCTATATGTGTACCATCGAGAGCACTCAAACATCCCTAGAATACAGAGAAAATTTGATTCACGACTTAGTATTATTTATAAACGCACAACACAATAACAATTTTTTGGTGCTTAATAATTGTTCGACTTACTATTCCATTATCAGAGGAAAGATTGTAAAATAAATTGGCTATAAAAAAAATGTTTAAAATATAATAAAAACATATTTCTATGAAATATAAAGTAAACAACATTAAATTTTTTTTTATCAAACAGACCTTAAAGTACTTCCAAGTGGAGTGTGTGGAGTCATCTGCAACCGGTTCCGGGCGTGCAAGAAGTAAATTGTGGCACTTCATCAAAGCCTTCAACGTCTGCCTAAAGTACTTGCTTATCGTGTGGCCGGACCTTTGAAAATCTGTCTGGACCGTCACATTCTTCTTATGGTGAGCCAATATAGACACACATACCGCTACCTTCTCGGGCACAGAAACGAACCTCTCGTTGTTCAATTCCCCGGTGATTTGTGGAAGATCACATAGCTTCGCAAAACAATTTCTGTCCATTCTTAAATTTTTAATATATGGACTATCGAATTGCTCTACAAGCCATCTCAAATATTTTAGTTGATCTAGTATTTTTTTAATCGTACTCTATTTAAGGCTGTTTGAACGGGAATTGGTTGCACGATGCAAGTACCAGTATTTGAACGCGAGATACATTAGGCACATACAAACAACATTACGGTAATAAAACAAGTAAATGGGTAGAATACTGTGCAACCGTTGTGGGCCAGCCATGATAAATTTGTAATGGAGTTCTAAAAATGGGGAAAAAACAAACAAATCACAATTCTATTACAAATATGACTAAATCCGTGATGTGATGGTGCATAGTCAAGGTTCTTGTATGGTAATCGCAACAAACCCATAAATCATATATGAATATGTAAAGATCTTGCAAAGTGCCATCTTAAATGACAGAAAAATTAGACGCCTCGAATATTACCCAAATTACCGCATCGATTGAATGTATTACACGGCATCATGTAATATTCAACAAGATTAGGCGTGGGTAGTAATGAAACATACTTGTATTATTTAGACCTCTGTTGCTTCATGTGTTGCACTTTGAAATAGGATGGGAATGTATCTTTAGTTTCTCAACTTGCACAACAATTTCATTTTCTTTTTTTAACAAACATTCAAATTATGCATTAATCTACAAAAAGACAAAATTGATGAGAATATTTTTTTAAAAAAAACCTACTCGATGTTTGCCGGTGACTACATATAAACCAGTTTGCCAGTGGCGTCGATGGAGGAAGAAATGAGTTGGGGTATTCTTGTTACCATCGGCAAGGAATGTTTTCTCTTAAGGCAGCTGAAATCTTCACCTAGTCTGGGGGCAATAAAAAAAGGTAATGGCAGACAAGGGTTTTAATTAATGAGGGCCCATTGTGTACCTAGGGTTGCCCCTTCGGGGTATAAAAGTAAAATCTCAATCAATATAAACCAATTCTAAGTTAGCCAAGCCCAATCTCACCCCAATGGGTGAGACTCCCAACTCCTACATTACTTGTTAATACACCGGATCGAGATGTATGTTTGGATGGCCCATACTACATAATATTGCAAATAACATGTAAATAAAAAGTAGGTAAAGTTGTATATTATGTTGTATACACCTAAACCAAAAATGCCCTTCAAGTACTTTAGGATAAACTTGATAGTGACTTGGTGAGTATCACCATGTTTTGACTAAAATCATCCGATTACACTTAGAGCATACACGATTCTGATTGAGTACATAGAATTGCATACTAAATGCTTTTCAAGATGGATGTACTGGGTATGCGAGACATCCTTTATCTCTGCTTATTATAGGGCGTGCACTTTAACTTAGAGAGTGTGATCCCATGTCTCTATAGTTGGAATCTTCACTTAGATACCTCCATACTAAATCTCATTAGTATCAAAGACTATGCACATGGATTTAAAAAATGCCAATATTCTCCTAGATCTATCTCTATAGGCCTTCGAATGAATGGAACCTTCTCAAATCCCATTTGGAGAACTAGGTGAACAACTATGCTCTAGTTGATTTCAAAACATTATCTTATCTTAAATGAGAATGTCATCAACCTAAAGCACTAAAAATAGAATAGTCCTCCTACTAGCCTTTATGTAATGCAAGGTTCATATACATCTTGTGATAGAGTTAAACCTTTTGAATATCAAATCGCATAAACCAACTTCGAGATGTCTGATTAGGTCCAAATAATAAACCTAGAGTTTACAGGCTATTTTGCTTACTCTCATTGGATATGAAACCATTTTAATTGCAATAAATGGATGTCTTTATCAATGTTACCATTGAGAAGTCAATTTTTATATCATTTGTCAAATTTGATAATCAAATTATTCACAATAGCAAAGTTAATCCAAATGATTTTAGGCCTCATGATTGGTGAATACGCCCATGTGGGTATTCTTTAGCAACTAGTCTTGCCTTATAGGCCACTACCTCTCCAATTGTTCCAAGTTTACACTTTTAGATTGATTTCCAATCAGAAGGAAATGTTTGTAAATGTTTGAACATGAATTAACAAGATCGAAAACAAAAATTATAGAAGGAAGTCTAACAAACTTTCCTCAATTCTTGCGATGGAGTTCATCATGATTAGGAGGTGCAGTTGTAGGAGGAGAGATTTAGGAAATTATGACATATGCGTCTCCTGATATATCGGAATTTCAATTAGGGTTACCCACTCTTAAGAATTCTAGATGGAGGGGTGTTGTTAAAGGAAGAGAGATTTGGAGAATCTTGCTAGATGTGCTTCCATGAATTTCGGCTAGGTAGTTGAGGATACCAACCGTTTGGAATCCTATGATGGTGGTTAGGCTAGATAAATGAGAAGGCATTTTTTCGAATCTTGGTAGGACATGCCTTCTATGTGTGTTGATTGGGTCTTTCTTAGGCCTACAGGATTTCTCAAGGTGGACCTTCTATTTTAGGCTACAGGAGTGGTCTTCCCATTCTATAAATGTGGACTCTGATCTTCATGGAGTCGGTTTGCTTTGGACCATGTGCATTGGACCGTGTATAATTGGATCAATCTAATAACATTGAATTTAGGTTGGATCAATATTTATTTATTTTGCATATACAACTAATTCATTAAAACAAAACTAAGATGAAAAGTTAATCATGGTAGAAGAGGTTGAAACAACATAAAACCTTTCGTCATCTTGTTTCCGAGTCTTTTACCATTAAGCGCCATAATAATATCATTACAAAGACAAAATAGTTGCACGCAGGGGAAAAAAAAAAAAGATGACACAAATACAACAATGGATGGATAGCTATGAAAGTTTTGACTTCATTCGCGCCATTTAAGCAAGTTTTGATGTTGTCCTAGATATTTGCTTCCTATGAGATATTTATATTGTTGTTGATCTTCAGTCTTCTATCAAGCAATTATTTCTATTTTAAATTAGGGTTAAATGCATAAACCACTCCAACATTTGGGGTGTTTTGCACTTCAGTGCCTAACCTTTGTAGTGGTCCATTGGCAGTACCTAATCTTGTAAAAATGTGCTCATCTCATGTTTCTTTCACCTTTTGGTGAAATTACATAGCATGTGATTGAGGCATGTATCCTTAAGGGTAGAGATAAGCAAATAAAATAAGGTCATCAATTTTATTTCACTTTTCAAGAAAATTATCTTTCTTTTCCACTTTTTCTAGGTATTTATCCTGCCATGAAAATTGCATTTCCCCGAAAAATTAGGGCTAGAGCATGTGAGCAAAATGGAAGGACTTTGCAACTGTATAAGGACAACATTGAGGAATATGTCGTGGGCTAGAACTAAGCTTAATCTTGAAAGGAGATACATTGCGTGCTAGAAATTCCAATTATTTGAATCAACATTTTGATTTTTGTTAGAAACTTAGCACAACCATCACACATATAATCAAGACATAAATAAGAAGAAAAGAAAATTGACACAATATTTAATGTGGTTTGGTTAAAGATACCTACATGCACAAGCAAGATAGAGAGAAAATTCCAATATGGTGAAAAATATATGTGTACAATTTGATTCACTCTACAACTCCGAATCTCTAGATATCCCCAATTAATATAACCCAAAAGTGAGCCGAGAATATGGGTTGAAAAATAAAACAAGTCCGCGCTAACATAGTTCGATGGCAATGATGTTTTTGGATAATGACATATGTGGTTTTTGCATGTCTATGTTGCAACAATGGTAGAGACTTATTTAGGAGAATTTTTGCAAAAAATAACAATGACCCTTTTGTCTTATGAGATGGAAATAGTTCTATTCGATGAGTTTCTTTTCAATATATGAATATGTATAAATGTGCTTTCTATGATACCCCATTTTTTCATTGGATTGATGTGTTGACATTATAGTGCAGATCACATGCCAATACAACAAAAAAATTCCCAAATTATTGAATAACCAAATTCATTGATGTCACAAACATGAGCAATATTCATTTGTATATTAAAAATTATGGTTTTGCTCAATGTTAAAGCTACAAGATACGACTTTAACGACCGAATCATCATCTCTAATAAAAACCTAAATTACATTAAAACATAGATGAGAATCCAAGAAGCAAATAAGGCAAGGCATAACCATTTCGTCCTCATGTTCTTGTGTTTAACTTCACTCTCAAAGTCCTTAACTCGACGACGCAAGCTAGGTATAATCTGCACAAAATGAAGGCACATAGTACGGTCAATGCACAAATGATAGTTAGAACCCACAGCCAGCTATAAATTATAAAAAAAAAGAAGAAGAAAGAAAGAAAAATACACAATATATTAGTTCAAAAATTCACTGAGAAACAAAACCAACACAAATTAAGACAATAAACTTCCAAAATTTGGAAAAGCCCAACTCTAGAATGCTAATAACCTTTCGATAATCAATCTTTTTAATCATTTATTAGCTGAAACTACTAACAAAAAATGCAATTTTTTCCCTACTTTTGTTTTGAAAAGTAAAATAGAAAAAGAATGAAAAGTCTTACCCAATGTCTCACATATACCGTGTATCTCCTACTCCGATCAAGATCCATCAAACTTATCCTCTACACTGGAGGTCTTCCACAACTGCGAAACTCGTCCGCCGTATATAAGAGCCTCAGTTGTTTGTCGCCACATTGAGTATGAGAAAATAGCTAAATCCTTTAGGCAGTGCTATAGTCTCCAATGTGTGCCAAATTGATAAAAATTTGGTATTTCAGAATTACACCCTAACTATTATGACCAAAAGGAGGAAAATGCCCTTAATTAGAAAAAAACACGTGAGAAGCATATGCATACTTTCAAGCCAAAAATTTGATTGGAAATAGGATGGAGATGGTATAGCGTAAAAAACACGTAGTTTAGAGGATAAAGCGTAAACAAATCCAGGCAGCAAAGTGTAATAACAACCATAGTTTGGAGGGCAAAATGTTTTTATCACTATTATTTTACATGCAACAAATATTGTGTTCACACGCAAAAAATATTCACATAATTAAATTGCAGGTACCTGTGAGGTTAACAAGGAGAAGGATACAAGAGAGTCAAGATGCTTCACTTTCACAAGAGTTACCACCACCAAGCCAAATAGATAATCCAACACATGATCAATCCGAAAATGAAACACGAAGAATAAGATGTACCAATTTGAAGAAGACAAAGTTTATAGAATGACCTACAATGTACCAACAATATGAACAAGAAAAGGGTAGAGTAATTGTGGTGGAACCACCACAATTTACCAACACAAAGGGTAACGAAAGACCAACTCTTGGCATAATTAAAGATGTTAAGCAGTTTGTTTCCCTTGCCAATTGTGTAGCATTGGCAGATGCTCAAAAGAAATTGAAAGGCAAGAAGAACACTGGCAATTGAAGAAGAATGTTTGATGCGTTTTGGATGTGTCATTGTGCTTGACACTGAAACAATTGCTTTTTATATCCAATTTGGTGGTAGACTGCATTTCTAAAACAACTTATCTTTTGTCAAACACTTGTCTTTTTTTCATCACTGATTATATTAAAATGCAGATTGACCACTTATTATATTTTGGGCAAAGTTGGGCAATAATAAAATGGGTTTTTCCATTTATGCCCCTCCACCTTCCCCACCATACTCCATAAACCCAATTCTAGACTCAGTTTCGTTGGGAAGAAATAACAACGAAAAATCCTCATTCATTTCAAAATAATAATTCATCAAATATCCTAAAAAATATAAAAGTATTTACATAAAAGGATTCCTAAGATTCTCAATCAATAGCCTGAGCAATAAACCCATCTAAAAAAATAGGAATATGTCAACTTGTTGTTTTTATCCAAATCCTCCACCAAAAATATCACAAGCTTCACAACAATATTCGATTTTGGAGAAAAATGAGAGAGAAGTGACTTTCTAAAATTAGGCTTCTTGCAGACGTGATTTACTTGGAAACATTAAGCCCTAAAATCTATAATAAATAATATAGATATATTGAGGTCACGATTCTAATCCATGGCCACTAACAAAAAAATTGACATTGAAAAGAAGAAAAAGAAGGAGAAAGAGAATGGGCTCACTATTCTGATCAGATACATTTTGGAATTGATAAAAAAAAAGCAAAAGGGATTTAATGGTAGAACAAGTAATCAAAACCAATTTATGACCCTTGTCATTTTCCCCATCATGGCAAAAGGTGGATAAATTAAACTCTCCAATATGGGCATTCAATTTTGACACTCTTCACCATGCTTTAATGCGCATAGGGAAATTTAACTTGGGCCCGCATACTAATAAAGTAAATGATAAACCACAAGAGATAGCCAACATAAACAATAGTTTTTTTTACGAAGTAAACAGCCTAAGGGAAAATTCACCTCATTTTAAATCTAATAATATGTTGCCCAAACACTTCTTGCTTACATATTTCTAACTAAAAAAAGCTACTATGAAAAAACACCACAACAAATAGCAAACTTGTAAACCTTTTTTCACCATTTAAGTTGTTTATCGTCTTCTTCAATCTTCTACAAACATTAATCTCCACTTCAAGTTTGCATCACTTCTCAAAACTAGACTCATATTTCTTTAGGCAATCAATTTTCGCTTGAAGATAATTGCATTTTTGTAGCAAATGGAGGATCACAATTTAGACCCAATCACACATTGATAGATCTTTCCAAACAAAAAACTTAGATCCTCCTATTTACAAAAATCCAAAAACACCGAAAAGAAAATTTTCAAAGCCACATCAAAAACAATTCATAAAATTGTCAAAGTTAAAAGTTGAAAGAAAAATCAAAAAAGCCCTAGAAAAAAAAAGGGCAATAGAACCTTATAATCATCACATTTATTAAACCTTTGCCATTGGGTTGTCATCCATCCAAGAGACCCATAGGTAAACCTGCTTTCCACATGTACAACCAAGGGGCCTTTGTGACACCCCTCTCGCTAGGGCCATCCTATATGAGTGGGGCTTACTTAACGGACTTGTTGAGTCCCTGCTTTTCCAATCAGTACCCAATACTTGCAACTTATTCGATACTGCCCAATAACAAAATTGAAATAAGATTAAAATGCAATTAACTTACATAGAACTATATGGCAACAAACTATCCAAGTACAATACTTCAAATAATGATCTTCCATTTCTTATTCAATAAGCTAATCTTCTATACAGGAATAAGGACTATACACTAATGACTTGTAGCGCACCGATTGCCTTAACCGAGTCCCCTCAACTTATTTTCTTGAAATTGAGGCAATGAACAGAAACAACCTGGGGTGGTAAGTCCAAATGACTTAGTGAGGCCGGGCATAAATATGTATAGAATTTTAACAGAAACAAGACTCATAAAATATTAAAATATTAAAACATGATGTAATATGAAACTATGTATTTCAGTAACACAATATCAGCACTGAAAAATACCGATAGTGAGTCATGAACAGTGTCTCCAACCTTATAACTATCCAAAATAGATAAAATATAACAGAACCCCTTATGCCCCCCCCCCCCCCCCGGTGTGAATGAGCGACCTTGACTGTGATAAACGGTAAACGATAGGTGTACAACATACCCGTGCAATACACCAATCCAACCCTACCACAGTCAACCTTCGACTATGCATAGAAATTAGATCTAACATAATGGTATCATGTAAGAAGGTTTTATTGACGGTCTGTTCCGTAAGATATACCCCTTTCACACGTACTTGGGCCCAAACTTCCCAAGAGCATCACCAAGGGTATCAATAGATCATATCAAGATAGAATGGCTTACTAACTTTCAATAAAGCAATATCTTGTTTCCACACATGGGATACATAAAAACATCATTAAAATATGATATTCCAAGGGTGTCAATAAACCATTTCAGGACGGATAGAGTTGACATATGAAAAATGAATACTTTTCGGATATAACTTGACTTATAATGTGGAGAAATATTTCGTTGGAATATAGAGAGTAAAATATAATTCGTAAATCAGACATGGTAGGCCAGATGACAATATATTTATAGCATATAGTTCAATGCCCAACAAGAAAGGTAAAAGACACTCACCTTAAGAGCTTATTATCTCACCAAGCTTATGGATTAGGTTGACTACGTCAACTTGGTAATCTCCTAAAATTTGCACCAATAGCTAAAGTTAGGGTATTATGCTGTAATTGCTCATGATTAGTAATGGTTGTTTATGATGTAATTGCTCATGATTAGTAATAGTTGTTTAAGGAATATCATAATTACCTGAACTAACATAAAGCTTACACATAACTTGGTGGTAATAAGTAACTAACTTATGGTTAGTAACTAATTTAAGGAAAATATTATGCATAGATGCACAACTAACAATATTTACACGTACGTGTATGTTCATAACTTTTGAAATAATTTTAACTACATATAAATTATAAGAACAAGTTTAATCTTTTTAAATATGTAAGTATGTGCATAAGCATATAGACAATTTTTGCGTTACTATATGTATGTATTGACAAATCATGTTCATATGTACTTGCAGTGCATATTTGTAATTTTAAAAAATAATTTTAGCTATATATATACATATATGAAAGAATAATTATAGTCTTTCAAATATGCATTTGTATGTATGGTCATATGAGTAATCCTTATGCTATTATATTTAGTTCATGTAGACAAAACATGGATATAAACATGTTCATAAAATAATTAAGGCATAAACATAATAAATATAGGCATGAATGAGCTAGTTAAAGTAAAAGAACTTAAATCTAAAGTACATAAAGAAGTTTAGGGTTTAGACATACCTTCTAATTATAAAAGCAAACTTTAGGATTTCTTCTATATATATAAGAGTGTTTGTGTATAGTGTGCTTTGTGTGTGTGAGTGTGTGTTGTGATTTTCAAGTGTGGGGGTGATCCCCTATTTATAGTTGTGGGTTCAAGACAAAACAATAATTTTATTAATAAATCTCAAGGCATTGTTGTGGCAAATTTTTAGGGTATCCAAGTGTATGAATCAACATGAGATAAGGGTTTAGGTGTCCCTAACTTTATCTCTTTCATATCTAATTGTGCATTTTTGGCTAAATCATGACCATTGATCTTTGCTTAATGACTAAGGACAAACTTATAGCGCTTAGATTGAGATAAGGGCTTGTATAGATTGCACACAAGTGTCCTAGGGCATTTTTGATTTCTTGCATGGTATTGGAGTATATAATGGTGTTTATAGCTGCTTTGGAAGTTGGGGACTTTGAATTTTTAAGTTTGATTTGTGATAATATGTAGGAGAAGTAAGACTATCCAATATCCCTTCTTTATTTGATTTTGGATGGAAATGTGACTCAATATGGTAAATGTCAAATTTATCCTTAGGTAATTTATTTTTTTTTGGGTAAAAAGATTCAAGAATTATTTTTCTTTTCCCCAATATTTGAGTATTTTAATTTAAAATAGTTGGGTAGATTTTTATTAGTTTGGTATTTTCATTTAGTGAGGAGAGTTTGGTAAAAAACAAAGTAATTTTGAGGGATAAAAATGTAATTTCAGACATAGTAATTATCAATCCAGGAGAATCTCACCTCTTGGGGTGAGATTCCCAAGTGCTATATTACGTTGTAATACATCGGCCAAGTGGAGTTGAAGCAGGCCCGAATTCCAGAGTCATACAAATCAAATAGAGATTGATAGTGATTATGGTGTGATATTCCATTGTATTACATGAAATCAAAAATGCCCCTAGAGTTTATGAGGATGAGAACAAGTGTCCCTATACGTGTCTTTTATATATTGAAGATCATAATCTTAAATTTCATGAGAACAAGTGGCCTTTGAGGTGTCTTGATCATATTTCTTATAACTTACAAGAATGCCATGTGTAAAATATCATGTACCCTAAATCTCTTCCAACATATCATGTACAAGTGTCCTCGTAACAAATAAAATAATCCTATTATTATTATTTATTATTTCCAAAAATTACCTATATTTATACTATATATTTCTTGATTTTTTTGTATATTATACACATAATACCAAATTTTATGTGTACAAAAATATATTTTCGGGTTTACACTCATAAATTATAAAATTTGGGTTTTAACACAGGTATAGTATAGAAATTCGATTTTTATTAGTATAAAATTTTATCCGATCTTGCCTTGCAGGGGAGCATGGAACGAGTAGCTGATCCACTCCAGTTTTATGAAGGAAGATGCTGAGATTATTTTGGGTATTCCTTTGGGTTCGTCGGCGATTAATGATACGTTAGTATGGCATTACACAAGCAATGGCTTATTCTCGATTAGGAGTGCGTATCACTTGGCGAACTCTTTGATTGTTGTCCATTCTCCGGGTGCTCACAGTTCGGGTCCCTCTTGGTGTTTTCTTTGGTCTGCCATGGCTCCAAACAAGGTTAAGCTCCTCGGGTGGCGCATTTGCTGGAAGGCCATCCCCACCTCACGAAATCTGGTTCACCAACATGTCGGTCTCCACGAAGGCTGTCCAACTTGCAAAGCTGATGAGGAAAACTCGCGCGATGTCTTTATGTCGTGTTCTTTCGCGCGGCAAGTTTGGGCCCTTACCAACCTACCTTGGCGCATGCTTGATAGTTGGTCGGTTGGAGCGGAGGCATGGCTTCGGTTTCTGCATTCCAGCTTGTCTCAGGAGGAGTTTGGCTTAGTCGTCATGGTTCTTTGGCATTTGTGGTACAACCGAAATAAGTTACTCATAGAGGGTTGCCCCTCTTCCCCATTGGACGTGGCTATGGCAGCTAAGCATTCTTTGCATGCATTTACTGCTGCTATGCAGTCACATGCTCCCAACGCTGCGATCATTGGCTCCCAGAATTCAGCCAAGTGGGTGCGCCCTCGAGTGGGATTTGTTAAGATTAACTTCGACGGGGCCATCTTTGGGGGGGAGACTAAGTCTTTAGGAGCTGGTGTGGTCGCGCGCGATTCTTAGGGGCTTTGTCTCAAGTGGGTGGCGAGGAGAATCTCAATTCCGGGGGGGTCGCTCCATGCCGAAGCTCTCGCTGCACGGGAAGCGGTTCGACTTGATCAAAGAATGGCGTGGCCGCGGGTCGTATTCGAGGGTGATTCTAGCTCCCTTATCCAGGCTCTATCTAGTCCTTGCCTCGATTCGTCCACCATAGGCCCTTTAATCCAGGATATCAAGTCGTTGTGTTCCTCCTTTAGTTCTTATCAGTATTGTTTTGTTCGTCGTTCCGGGAATGTTGTTGCACACCGGCTGGCCCGTAACTCTTCTTTTGGCGAGTCGGAGTCTTGTGCGATCCCTCCTTATATCAAGCTTGTACTCGAGGCGGAGGCTTCCTAGTTTTGGCTTTGCGTTGGTTTTTAATATATCTTCGCTCTTTTTCAAAAAAAAAAACTATAGTTATTAGACCTATTTTAGGTATAAATGCATATATTCGGTCTTGACACACATATACTACATAATTTTCGGTGCTTATGTATGTTATAGTATATCTATTTTGCACTTATAAAAATCGGGATGTCACAGCCTTTGATACTGACATTTCTCTTCTTTTATCTTACTGCAATTTTTCTTTTTCTAAAAATAGTGAAGAACCATATTTCTTTTATAGTGAGGGTTAATGGGAGAGTCATTTTGGAAGAGTGTCTATCTTCCCTCCAAAAGTAACCTATGTGGTCAATTAATGGTTAGGTGTCATAGACAAAAGCATATTTGGATGAAGTAATTTGCCGAGTAAGGTCTAAATATACGAGCCACTATTAGCATTAGCTCCACATCAACATAAATGGAGGAAAAATTAGAAAAAATCACAATTTTTATGTTAAGTCAGCTCCATTCATTGTAATAGTTTAAAATCGGATCAAAACTACAAATTTCAAAAAATAAATGACTAAAATTGAACAAGAAAAAGATAAAGAATAAAAACCGAAACAACCCAAAATTAGAGGACATTTTTTACATTTTTCCTAAAAAATTACTACATAAATACAAGCATACACACATCAATCAACCAAGACTATTTAGAAACATAAGAAACACATCAAACATGTAGATAGGAGGACCAAAACACCAAATACACAAGAAAATTCAAGACAAGCACAAATATCTTTCTTCGGGTACTAAAATTAAATTAAAATAATCATAGTATGATATTTTGATGTGTCTTGTTTCATGTTCAATTGATGGTGTCAATAATTAACCCTCTTGCTTCCCCCCCTCCCTTCTGAAATTTTTGATCAATTTTAAATTTTCAAAAAATTGAATTTTTTTTGGTAAAATTTGTTCTTAATTTCTCAAATATGTTTGATAACTTCCATCTTTAAATTGTCATGGCCCTAAAATAAATTTTTAATGTGAATATTGTTTAACATACTATATCAAAAATACGATTTTGCTCATTTGCATGCTACAGAGGATGAAATATTAATAATACCAAAATGAAATAAAAGTCGAGTCACGACAAAGAAGAAACGAAATTAGCTGGACTTATATATGGCGTATCTATCTTGTCGTGATTAGAGTACCACTCAAATCTCAATACTGTGTTGTTTTCTTTAGGAAAATTAACTTGATCCTCGTGATAATGTGGATGTATCTCGAGAAGCCTTTAGGTTATTAGTTTTCCTATTTTTTTTTTTCTTTTCACCTTTTGTATTTTATTCTTGGATATATATATGTACATATGGAATTATTTTAATCTTATTGTGTGGAAGATGATAGTGAATAAAAAGCTGGATCGAAGAATTTAAAATCAATTGGAGTTGTCACTTCTGCTCATTTTTAATGAACTCATCAGTTCATCTCTATCCGCCATGGTAAAATTATTATATTAGTATGAAAAAATAAATGATAATTTGAAAATCATTATTAACCATAAATTGTATTTATCAAGTGAACAATTTTTGTTTCGACAATGGCTCAATTGTTGTAGTAATAATTATAATAATAATAACAATAATATTTTGGTTGTAACATCCGACAATTAGGGATATCCTTATAATTATAGTGACAATTTAGAGAAAAAAAAGGATTAATGCTACAATTTTTTAGTAATATTTTTATTATCACAAAATTGTCAATATAAAAGTATCACTTATTGTTAATAGTGATGATAAGTACAATATTTGTCATTCTTGACTTTGTGAAGACCATTTTTACAACAAGACAAAATCTTTTCTCACTTTAATTTATCTATATATATATAAATATATATCATTAGTTACAAAATTGTTACAAATTACTTATTTTTCCAAAATAGTGATGATAAAGTGTTAGATTTGAGTAAAAGATAGAGATGGCAATGGCTCCTGATATCCCTAATCTGACCCATTAGGGATTTGATTTAAGAGACCTAACAGGCTCAGGACAGGTGCTAGGTTTGGGTTTTAAAACTCAAATCCGCCTGAATCCGACTCGAGAGCTATCTTTCATATATATATATATATATATATATATATATTTATATTTG
Organism: Petrea volubilis; assembly: GCA_026212405.1. NCBI lineage: Eukaryota > Viridiplantae > Streptophyta > Magnoliopsida > Lamiales > Verbenaceae > Petrea > Petrea volubilis. The sequence continues at coordinate 17,856,614 of CM047876.1, read as the reverse complement.
TATGATATATATTTATAATTTATAAATAATTTCATATATTGTTACATATGGAATATAAGTATGAAATTGATGTATATTAGATAATTATATTATATTAATAAATAAATTATAATTTCAATATATATGAAATTAAATATGGGGTTAATTTTTTTTTAAATTCAACTAAGATGAAAAAAATATGAAGTGATAGTTTTTTTGTAATACTGTCATTTTTTTTTAATTTTTGGAAAGTTATGATAGTATTTGTTTTAAAAAATAATTATTAAAATTTTTAAAAATATAAGCGGGTACAGTGGGTCAAACCCACCAGATCCAGGGCATCCCAAGTCCAAAAAATTCTTTATGAGTCTGGTTTGAGATTTTACCAAACCCGACCCAAGCCCTCTCGAATTTAGCAAATTCTTCACGAGTCGGGTTTGAGATCGTGCCAAACCCAACTTGAGTCGACCCATTGCCATCCATAATTGGAAGATGTACGTGTAATTAATAGTCTTAAAACAAAGGGATAAAAATGGTGTGATCATAGAGAATTTAATTGAAAGAAATGTGCTTGTAATTAATACATGCATTAATCTGGTAGAAAAATAGGTGTGAAGAACTTACGGTTGCATACATGGCAAGTAAAATAGCACGCAATTCACCTATCTGTTCACGATTCTTTATTTTGAGGGTTATTGACAAAAAAGTTCCTCACATTGTTATTAGACTGCACATGGTATGAAAAATTATAAATCCTTTTTTAATATTTGATTCCATATTATAAATTATACTGGTCATTTAAGGAAATATTTGTAACATAAAATTAAATATTAAGGAGGTATGTTGTAATTTTTAATTATATAAGAGATTTTGTGAAAGCGGGCCTAAACCTGAGGGTTTTTTTTTAATCAACCATTATTTTAAATGATATAATGATTTTTATTTAACATTTGTAAATAATTATAGAAAAATTCTAAACTACTTGGGATTGTATAGACTTATATGTGCAAATATAATAAAAATAAAATTATTATTTAAAAGAAAGGATTCAAAATGTTGTTAGTTTAGCCCATTGAAGTGTGCAAAGAGAGAGAAGGGAAAGGTATCTTGGGAAAATGTCGTTGAGCGAGAAATGTGTGAAATAGTTGGAAAGTTTTTTTATGAACCCTCGTTTTCCAGGTATGAATCAAATGAATGAGATTGTAGAAAAATTTTCATTGAAATTTGGTTTGGTAAATTTAACAAATTATATAATAAGTGTATTGTATTTGTTAAATGATTGATTACTCTTTTTAAATACAGCACGGTTATTAAGTAAAATGAATCAAAACTGCTAAATGTTACACTAATTACAGGACAAATGTAAAAAATATTCTCCACGTGGTTAATACTACTTCAACTCAACCATGTTTGGGCTAAAAATTTTCGAGATGGTGTTATGTTTTAAATGTTGACTTCTTTTATAAGTGAACTAGCGTAAACTTTGTGCTAATGCACAAAAGTTAAACAAACTTCTAAAGAATTCATTTTTAATATGATATTTCTTATTTAATCATAAATTAATTATTAATAGGTAAAAGGTATACACACAAATATAAATGTACATACGAAATTCTAGAATTTCAGTCATGTAATTATGTTTTATTTTTATTTCTATAGTTACCTAAGGAAGCTCTCGTCTAGCGACAATTGGCCGGCCAATTTTAGATTTCAAAATTTTGAGGTCAAACTTTTTTCAATAAATAAATGGTGATAACATTCTAATAAAGACATTAGTTTCGTATATTTTACCACTTAAATATAAATATATTCTCAATATATAAAACGACAATCATTTTTGTTTGCATATCTATAACTATCAATTTCAAACGTAATAGACATGTTTTACCAAAATAAGATACACATCATTAATTTTTAAAATGGCACAAAACTAATTTAGAAGCGATTAAAATCAACTAATAGTCTAATAGAAATATTTTGTCTTTATTGCCTCAAATGATGCATAGATTCATTATATATAATTCAATTATAATTTTCAGTTTAAATTGACTAAATGACCCAAAAAGAACAATACAACACTAAATAATTCACAAGAAAAATTTTCATTAAAAAACTATTCAATGATGAGACATAAATAATATTAGAAACAACAAATTATATTTATTGTAATAAACTATTACTTTTAGTGCTATTAATCAATAATTTATGCACTATTGATCCAAGTATATATAATTAATTTCTTTCTAAATTATAATAAAAATAAAAAATTAAACATATAAATGTTAGAAATTAAAAATAAAAATATAATAAAATAAAATCGTGTTTTTTTATGCTAAAAAAACACGATTAATAGAATATAAAAAATTTAGTAAGAAAGTATATTATGAAATATTAAGACTGTTTTTTCCCCCCCGAAATCGGAACTTCAATCCGGCAACCAAGACCAACTCTTCATAAGCAAAGGCTTATAGAAATGTGTTGAGGGATTTGTGTCTGTGGCATTTGGATGGATATTGTGTTTTTTAGAGCTCAGGAACTGCAAATTATAATGAAAAGAGCAAATTAAGCAAAATAATAATTATTCAAATTATTGTAATTAATGACAATTTAAAAAAAAAAAGAAGATTGATGGAGAGTTTATTACCATAACTTTCTCTTTGATGCCTAGTGTTGTACTAATCTATAATATGGAAATAACATGAACATGATTATTTGATTCAATTATATATATATATATATGTATGTATATATATATTTTATATCACACATTTAAATATGGAATAAATTAAAATATACAATTTAATTCTTCGTTTTTTTTGGTTGAACATACGATTTAATTTTTAGTGAGAGGTCAATAAGAAAGTTTCTACTCTAATTAAAGGGAATGCACAATATTCAGAGTTAAATTCATAAAACTCCTTGTGTTAAGTCTAAGTCGCATAAAAAATTTCGTCTTTTAAAAATTTGTCTTAAAACTCCCATATTTTTTAAAGTTAACACACCACCCCTTGGAGCTATTTTTTGAAAATTTTAGCATGAAGTGTCAATTTTACCCCTTATTCATAATTTGGAGAATAACATCACATTCTCTCTCATTTCCTACCAAAATCTCCCTATAGAAAATAAAAGAGCGAACAATCGATATGAAAACAAAATTCTAACCTTCGAAATTTTCTATATATTTATCATCATTTTGCAAGACACATTACAAATAGATACAAAATAAAGTATTCATCTTACTAATTTTTAAAAACAGAGTGTTCACTTTACTAATTTTTAAAAATAGAGGTTTCTTCTTGATAATTTTTAAAAGTAGAGGATTCACCTTGTTAATTTTAAAAAATACAGGGTTCAATTTTCAAAGGATAAAAGAGTAATTTTGCAAGCCTAGAACACGAGCCTAGATGCTAAAAGAGCGTGTGTAACTTAAACCGTGGGCGGAGTTTCTTTTTTGATAAATTTTATATTTCACAAAGTCTTTTATATTAATTTTTATTTCACAGGATTTTTTGATTTAATTGGAACTAACACATAAGAGTTCCGTGATAAAAAAAACCCAATATCAATGAAAGATTTATACGAATGATCTTAGACGGTCTAGGAAATATATAACTTACCACAAATAAATCAACCAATGAGATATTTTTAGTAATTAAAAAATTAAAAATTCTAAAAACTAAGAATGAAATCAAAATTATGTGCGCGATCGATCAATTTTCCTAAATATAACATGGTTATTAAGTAGAGAATCCAAATTGTTAAATTATATATTAACTATATGATTAATACTTATTTAATTCAATCATGTTTGGGCTAGAATTTTTCGAGATGATGTTATATTTTAAATATTAATTTCTTTTATAAATAAATTAATAATATAACGTAACTTATATACGTGGTATCTAAATCGAGTTCATAGAGGAATTTTCGAAATAGCGGTGTATATGTGGTAGAATATGAGAGACCGCGCTTGCTGAATGCTGACACACCATATTAAAAGTCCATTAATACTTAACTCCTCATTAATGACAATTAACATTTCTTTATTTCTCTCTCTCACACACACACACACAAATACCAGCTCCCTCTCCCTGCCAGGCCCTGTTCTCACACAGTACACACACTGCACTGACTGCACATGAACTCCCCATCTCCACATCTCTCTCTCTCTCTCTCTCTCACACACACACACACAAAACCAGACCACAGAGAGACCCATATGATCTCATCTTACACAGATTTAGCCATACACACAGGGTTCTAACCCCTTGAAAACTCCAAATCCTAACCTCACACACACACACACACACAGTCAGACACTCCTCTCTCTCTCTCTCTCCCATCTCCCGATACCATCCCACAGAGCACAAAGCGCCTTCTTCATTATTCTCATTTCCCCAACAAACCCACATTACTCCATCGACCCCCAAACCCATAACCCACACAGACACAAAAACAAGAACACACACGCACACACATGCATCCATGAGTGGAATCTTGGGACATCGCTCGTCAACTGGGTCTAGCGGTGGTGGCCGCTGCTACGCTTATAAATCCCACTACTTTGGTTCAAGAGAAACAAAATAATTGTTGTTTTTTTAATGAAATGGGGTGTCTGATTTCTCAGCTGGCGGCGAAATTTGCTTTCTTCCCACCTACGCCGCCCACTTACCAGGTGAAGAAAAGGGACGACGGCAAGCTGGTGGCCGTCTCGACGGCGTCGTCTCAACCAATAGCCATTGACGATTCGTCTCTGGATGTGCTGTCCATCCAGACTAAAAGGGGGAACAAGATTGTGGTCTTTTACTTGAGGAACCCGCACGCTAGGCTTACCGTGTTGTACTCTCATGGCAATGCAGCTGATCTGGGCCAGCTTTATGACCTCTTTGTTCAGCTGAAAGCCAATCTCAGAGTTAATCTCATGGGGTCTGCTCTTCTCACCATCTCTCTCTCTCTCTCTCTGTTCTTTTTTTTTTTTTTTTTTTTTGAGCCCAGAAATTGAGAAAAGAAAAAAACGAAAGGAAATGAATCTTGTTGATCTCTATGTCCATTTGGGCTGGTTGATTTTGGGCTTGTTATTTCTTGTTTGTTTTCTGTGTTTGAAGAAAAAGTACAAGTCTTCTTTGCTTATGTATATATTTTGGTGCATACGGCAAGAAAGTTTGGTTCTTTTTAGAAAAACCTTTTTTTTTCTCTCTATAAAATTTTAATTTCTGTCTTATTTAGATGTTTCTCACGTAAATGGGGAGTGTAGTTTTTCATATTTTTCCTATTTTTTGGTGACAAAACTCTTTGCTTGGGGATGTGGTTGAATTTTTGTTGTGTTGTGTGAAATGTGTGTTTCTTGTGTGAGTGAATGGACAATAAAACCTGCATTTACACACACATCTATCGGGTTTGGTAGAGGTTCGCTTTTTCAGTTTAACTTTTCCTCTGTAAAAGGTTAATTGGTTTCTTTAAGGCGTCCCGAGATTTATTGTCTTCTGAGGTGAAACTTTAGTGCTTCGGTATTTTCAGTATAGTGGACTTAGATCTGAAAATATATATTGATTCTGTAACGAATGTAGTTAATTTGACTGCTGGGTTTTGTCCGCTGTGTTAAAAGTAAATGTTGTTGCTAGTCCCTTTCTTTGCTTTAAATGCCTGTAATTTCACATATGTTCTGCTGTGAAAGTGATCTGTTTTACTGGTCACTCTCACTTATTGCAAGGTTAAAAAAAAAGAATTTAATGGTGACGTTTTGGATTGTGACATCTTGTGATTTTGCTTTCTTTTGGGGTTTGTGCTCCTGGGCAGTACTTTTTTTTTCTTTTTAATATTTACTTCCATGTTACTCTTGGTTTCTTTGTCTATCTGCATTTTATTCTGTTTTTTGTCACATGCAGTGATTCTGAAGCTTAAATCCTGGAAAGCTTTTTGTGTCCTATTTGCTTATTTTTCATCATGTTTAGCTAGGGAAAAAAAATAGTCTTATTTTTTTGCTTGCTTTCTTTTTCCCCCTTTTCTTTTGCTGTAAATGATTTTGTTTGTCCAATCAACGTAATTTTACCGGAGATTAGTATTTCTGTCCTGTATTGCGGCATCTACTTCTTCCACCAAGCTTGTATGAATCTTGAGTTTTTCTTAGATTTGATTCGACACTGCTACATTGGCTAATTTATAATCTCAAAATGTTGTGCAGGTATGACTATTCTGGTTATGGAGCTTCTACTGGTAAGGTAAATTCAATCCACTCAGTATGATATAAATGTTTTCGACTATTCCTCTTTGTTAAAAGAAAAGATAGTTTACTCTTTACTCAGTTCAAATGGAATAACAGCTTGCATGTTATTGCTTATGATAATTAAAACAAATTTCTGGAACTTCTTTAGCAAGTTGGGTGATGCTTATTTTGAAGTAATTTATACATAAATGTGAACTCACCACTCTCTTTCTGTTTTTTTTTTTTTCTTTTCCTCTCTCTCTCTCTCTCTCTCACTCACTCACTCACTTTTGGATCAAATTCTCATAAATAATTGTGATATGTTGTTTTCTTGATGTGGTCCAGCCAAGTGAATATGACACATATGCGGACATTGAGGCTGTATACGAGTGTCTTCAAACTGAATACGGAATAAGCCAAGAAGATCTAATTTTATATGGACAATCTGTTGGGAGTGGGCCCACATTACATTTAGCAGCTCAATTGCCGAGGTTGAGAGGTGTAGTTCTGCACAGTGCTATCCTATCTGGCCTACGTGTGCTCTGTCATGTGAAGTTCACTCTATGTTGTGATATTTACAAGGTTTGTCATAACCTTAATAGTTTTCGAAGAATTTTATACGCTGTCACTGAGAGCTGTTATTAACTTCATCTACTTATTATTATGCAGAATGTAAACAAAATCCGGAAGGTGAAGTGCCCTGTTCTTGTTATACATGTAAGTGGTTCTTGAATCTCCATCCGTTCGGGTCCTTCGGGATTAGAAATGTCTCAATGGTCTATTTACGTTGCTTCTCTGATTCATGCAATTGCATGTTAGCTCCTTGAAATCTTGAAGTCTCTTAAAGAAAGGAAATTAGATCCTCACGTGTTTTTGTTTGTCTACATTGTTCATTAGAAAACCACTTGCTTGTGATTCCACATTACTTTTATCCCCCCGTAAAGAATATATTGACCCGTCAAAAGGGGAGATTTCATGCTATCCACTTGCTTATATACCCTAATGGTTTATGAATCATTTGATATGCATATGATGATGTCATTGTCATTATACACTAACGGCTCATAAATGATTGGGGTGCATACCCATAATGAGTGGTATGACACGAGGTAACAAGTATAGAAACTTCTAGTGTATTGCTAGTATTTTGGCTCGATCATTGATGTTATTAATATTGTACTTGTTGATACCATGGCTGTGAGTCACGCTTTCGGTTTTGTTACCATATGTGCTTCATTTCTTGCTGTGTTTTGTTTTACCGGTTTTAATTACTCATGTTGTTTCCTCTGTCTCCACGTACAGCTTTGTCTGTATCCGACTGAATTGGGTAATACTTTAATATGGCCTCTCTCTCTCCTCTCTCTCAGTCTCTCTCGGTCCAGATTTCAGCTAAAAGGTGTCCATGTCCTTCTAACAACTTTGAAACTATAATTTGATTGAGATTATCAAAGCCAACTTAAAAATTGAGTTGCATACATCTGGAAATGTGGATGAGATTCGATTGATTAGGTGGAGAATGGAGAAGATCAAACTTGAAATATAAATTTTGGAATCATAATTCTTATTCTAGCTGTCATGAAAGAGATTATCATGTTTATTATTTTCTGCGTATCCTAAAGTAACTTAAACAATAACTATGATATTTGGGGTAGAATATGTAGAGTTGGCTCAATGTCGTGCCACCTGAGTAAGCATATACCAGAGTTCTGGGCCATTAGATCATACAATGATGATGTTAGTTTTTTGCTTTATCATGTCATTATATTCTCATATTGCTCCTACTGCATCCCTGGCACGTCCGAAAGTACAGATCCTTATTCTAAATTGGATTTATTTGCCCGAACTACTCTTTCAATTTAACTAGTGATTTTACAACTTGTGCCATTCCGTATCGTTACTTTTGAGACCAATCGTGTAAAGATATATTGGATGCGCGTGTTTTTTCAGTGTCAGTTCTTTGGGACAATGCGGATTTAATGTTTTAGGAAGCACAATAAATAGATATCATCTAGAATCTTATGTATCATCTTTGTTAAATCTATTCACTCCGTAAAGATCTCTTATTGATTATTCGGGCCATGTTATAGAAATCACAATGCTTACAATGCTCTGAATCTTGAGAGACGGTAATTCTGGGATCAATATAAAGAAACCTGGAGAGCCTTTTGGGAACAAGGGAATCAATGTTGTTGTATAAGATTGCTATAGCCTATGGGATAGAATATCTTTTCTTTTTTATTTTCTTTCCCCTACCAAAGTCAGCAAATTTTCCAGTTCTTCATTATGTTTTAAATGTTGGCTTTCTAATTTAACTGCTCTAGTTCTCATTGGCCCCTTTTGATTCGTGATATTACATTATAATACCAAGAATAATCCATCTAAAATTCCATATTTGATTCGTAATTTTCTCATGTATTGAAATGCCTCAATCCATGATACCATGGATTGAAGCCATTATTTAAGCTGGATTCAGTCTTAGGGGGGGGGGGGGTGCGACTAGAGGAAGTTAGAATGTAATGCTAATATCCCAAAATTGAATTTACTAAATTGTCCTTGTTATAAAAAAGTCAAAAACCAATGAAAAATAATTTTGAGGGCAAAATGGAACTTTTGCTATTAATTCAATATAATCCATAAAATCAAACGAGGTTTATATATCATTGAAATTTGAGCCATGGACTGAATCCCACAAATCAAATATGGCATTTCAACTACAATTATCCAACCCATCAACTAACTCAATACTAAATATACATTTATCCAATCCACCCAATCAAAAGGGGCCATTGTCTTTTGCTGTCAGATATTGGTAGGTAGGGTGTTAGTTTCAATAAATGTGGAAATGCGTGTGTGTTATCAAATATATGAGCAAGTAGACAACTTCTTGGCGGAAATAATAGTAAGGACATTCGAGGAATCAAATCGTTTAATTTTTACGTGCTCTCCATTGGTTGTAACCTTTCAGTTTAAGTAGCATCATTTCGCTATGTTTTTGTGTTGCAATCACCGAGCCAGTCACATTTAATTTATTTATTTGTCTATACTTTCATCGCTGGGCTGAGGTAGTCAGTCACTCCTAATATAGTATTCTTTTCATTTAGGTAAAACTCACAGCCACCCAAGGTTCTACAAGCAAAATTCTTGTAACGGAGCCGGTGTTTGGTCCCGCTCATGCACCCGATAGTTTGGATTGTGCCATGTAATTGGTGCTAAGTGGGGCCCAAGACCGGGTCCTTATAAGAATCTTCCCTTGATAATGATTTGATTCTTTAGTATTGTCAAACATGTCAAATGTTTTTGACGTCCTATTTGTTGGAGTTATGAAGTATGTAACGTCTCTCCTTGACATCTTAAGCTTGTAGATAATGCAGTCTTTCAATATTTCATTGGAGTTTGGCCACATAGGTCCTAAGTTCAAATCCCACCACAACCCATTTATGAGAGAGAGAGAGAGAGAGAGAGAGAGAGAGAGAGGAGTTCCATGTGTTAGCTTCACAAAAGGAACACTGCCTAAACATGAGGTAGCGTCTAAGAGATATTGATTACTTAAGGTCTCTCATCTCTAACAGTTTGATTTTAAGCTTTTAGATGAGATGGTCCTCTCATACTATCTATTTGAGTTTTAACAATTATTGGTTATGCAATTTTTCAGGGAACAGAGGATGATGTAGTGAATTGGTTACACGGCAATGGATTATGGAAAAAGGCGAGGGAACCATACGAGCCCTTGTGGATTACAGGAGGTGGGCACTGCAACTTGGAGCTTTATCCGGATTACGTACGCCATCTCATCAGGTTCATTCAAGAAATGGAGAACATGACAACTTCGGTCCTGCTCTCAAAAATCCGCCCGACTTTGAAGCAGCCCAAAGAGAGGTTCAAGCTTTGTTTCTCATTTTCTGCTAAATGTTGCTGTAAAGTTAACTTTAGACTACCCAAATGCCCGTCATGCCCGAATCTTAGTTGCATAAAATGTTGCTGCTCGTTGCCCAAGTGTTCCTGTTGGGGCCTGAAATGCCCAACTTGGAAGCCTGCGTGTTTCAAACCTAGCTGCTGCACGGGTTGCTGTTCGTGTCGGTGTAAGAGATGCTCGTGTAGGTGCACGTTGTGCTCGTGTTTGTGTGCTGCAAAATGTTCTTGCTGGTGATATAAATATATGTATTTAATGGTGGGTATACAAAGTAAACATTGAGATGAAGAGGAGGGGGGAAGACTAGATTTTTGTACAGATTTGCTAAACTTGTTAACACTTAACACCTTTTGTGACGCTGCATTAGTCTGATAATTTCAGTAGTTTCTGTTAGGACTTAGGACTTTAAGTCTAATGCAATGCATTATTAATTTTTAATAGTATTGTGGCTCCTGTTCTTGCATTACATAAGTTCAGAAAGAGTTTCTGTCTGGATGTAACTTTGTGTGCGTGGCTGCCTCTGTCTCTCTCTCTCTCTCTCCCTCTCCCTCTCTCTCCCCCCCCATTGCAGATATCAGAACACCTAGCATGCAATTTTTATTGCCACTTGACGCTGGCTTTTTAATGATCTTTGTTTCCAAAAAATTATCATGTGAACATGCCAAATTCCCCACTCTATGGACTGCTCTGAAAAAAATGCAGTTGCTGGGTTCATATTTTCTTTGTTTTCCAACATAGAAAAATAAAAGAATAAATCGCTTTTTATGTTCATAGGTTTTACAGACTTATAATTCTTATGTGTTGATCATGGGAACACAAATAGTTGGAAAATAAGATATAAATGGTAAAATTATATTGTGTTGATGGTGAAATAATGAAATTATTACCGTTTAGTGTTTCTAGTATCTTTTGGTCAATTAAATTAATATCTATTTATTCTCTCTTTTCTTTCACGTTTTCTTTTGGTCAATTAAAAATTTTCGTAATCTGCAAATTTTTGAAACGAATGGGAGAACAATTTTAGCACACAATTTTAATGGAACTATAGTTTAGTTTGAGAGAACAATTCACATTTAAAGGAGAAAACAAAGAGGAAAAAAAAAGTAAATAACTCCATTCGATACATGTCGGACGTTGGAGGCTCTGCCTTAGTGGGTATCTCCCTAGCATTAAATACATTTTTAACTCTCTTTGTAGTTGTTTCTTTAATTATATAGTTTTATTTAAATTATTTTTTCTGTAGTTAACAAAAGTTCAACAAAAAACAAATTACACGCATATAAGAAAATCAATAAATAAGTATGAATTATCAAAATAAATAAATAAATAAGTATTAATTTACACTGTCGGGATGAAAATAAACTATATCTTTTTTTATTTTGCATACATGTCAAGTGTGCCAAACAACTAGTTATCTATACTATTAATAAAGCGTTTAGGGCGTTTAGCAACTACTTTGGTCTCTTTGGTGTCTTTTGGTTTCTTGATGTTTCCACTCTCATTGATTTTTTCTCTCCTCGATGTTCTCTTTCTCCCCTAACGTGTTTTTAATTTATTTCTTCTCTCATTTTCTCTCCTCTATTAATTTATATACATTTTCATATCTCTTATATATGTTTCTCAACTTTTTATTTATTATGCATTTGCTATAATTCTATCTTTATTTTAAGCTATTTTTTTATAACAAATTTAATAAAATACATTCGTTACAAATAATTAAAAATATATAATAATGTATAAAATTTAATAAATATTTTAATTTTATATTTATAATTTAAATGTATAATTAAATTATATTATAATATTTTCTTTTACACACACATCGAGTATGATCCGCCGACTAGTTACTATTGCTGCTTTGCAATAGTTATTTAATCAGCTATGGGCCAGACGTTTCGGTTTAGATATTATTCCTGGGTTTGGTGCGGCAACAATGGCCCATCAAAATCCACAAAATGGAATGTGAACGAAGAATATTATGAAAATAGCACAAACTGGCAGCTTTGACTTATTTAATATTTTTGCTAAGTCCAACAATTGAATTTAATAAAGTAGAATAAAATGGATTAGTTGAAACAATTGAATTTAATAAAGTAGAATAAAATGGATTAGTTGAATTTTTCTCCATTTGACTTCGGGAAACTCTTCCATACATCAAATTTTAATCCAACACATAAGCCAAACAATTTAAATTGTGCCACATCATTAATTCACTTTTAAAAAAAATCAACATATAAAATATAACACAATTTTAATTATTTGGTTCATATATGGGACCCAAACACTAGTTTTCATATAAGAACTTTGCACTTCAACAATAGCTAATCATCTCACACAAACACATCAACAAAGATTTTTTCCTCCAAAAATCTTTGTTTTAAAACTTTCTCAAGAAAATTTTTATGCTAAAACAATAAAATTTGTGTGTGTATATATGCAGAATGCTTCTTTTGACCTAGTTTTTGTGGACAATCATTAGGGACGGAGCCAAGGGTGGCTGGAGGGAGCAATCGCCTCCGTTCAAATTCATATCGAGCTAAAATTTATATGTGTTTTTTTGAAAATTTTTAATTTCTTCCACCCTTCCCCCGAAATTATAAAAATCCCTTTAATATTTTATAGAAATTGAATCTCGCCTCCACCCCCTCCCCCAAAAAGGAATTTCTAACTCCGTCCGTCCCTGATCATTATAAAAAAAAGTCATCTACAATGTGTATTCTAAGATAGGGTAAGTTTTGTATGTATAATGAAGAACAGAACGGTAACATAGTATGAAATATAAATTCGTGTTCTAAAATATTGAAAAAGAGGCTCTAAAAGTTACTTTTGGTAACAAAAAATATATTGGAATTAATTTGGGACCCCAAGAATCATCGTATGCTAGAAAATTTTGAGAAATTTGGATTATGTGGAAACTATTGTTTTGCATGATCGCCTTTAATTATGGTTTCAATCTTTTTAAATGCCATCATTTGACCCCATTTTTTTCTTTCTTTAACCATTTTTAGTATAATGAGGTTTTATTCCTAGGAACATGTATGATTAACTTGTTCCTTTAAGGCCTTTTTCAACATAAAAAGTTTGTTTGGCTATTAACTTAAAACTTGTTGACATTTTCTTTTTCACTTGAAAACGTTACATTGATGTTTAGCTTCTTAAATCCGAGGAACAAAGTCTTTGAAAAGTTATAAAAATAAATAAAAATAGGGCTTTTTTCAGATTTATTTTAGAAAATAATATTTTCTTATAAAAAGTATTGAAAATCTAGATTCCCTTTTATTTATGAAAAGAAAATGTTTGTGTATCGGTAATTGCGTAAAATTGACCTATTAAAACACGTTGAATTTCCACCACATATAGAAGGAAGAATACACATAATTTCATTGACATGTTCAAATAATAAAACTTGTTAGCCTTTCTAGCTAGTTTTCTTAGACTTTATAAAAGATTAAGCCTACTTCAAATCAACCTATTCAAGAATTCCAAATAATTTATGGACTATACTACACCTAAATTCAATTTATGATGCCAAGCTAGATAGTATAGTGTGCAATAATATAGGTATTATAGTTTGTGCATATTTAATAAATAGTCGACGGTAGAATCAATTGCCTGAATTTAATAGGGATGAAGTCAAAAATTTTCATTTGAGAAAACGATGCCAAATCTTTACAAAACATGATCGGTATTTTCATGATTTGGAGGGAGGGTGGATGAGGTTGACAAAATTTAAAATTTTCCAAAAAATATATATAAATTTTAGCTAATGTAAGCTTGAAGGGGGCGACTGCACCTTGTAGCCACCCTTAGCTCTATCCCTTGTGTTTAATAAATAGTGAATAGTTGACATAAATTGTCATCCAACAAACTAATACCTATGTTCATTGGGGGTTGGCAAATTTTAAAATTTTTAAAAAATACATGTAAATTTTAATTCGATATAAATTTGAAGGGAGGGACTGCACCCTCGAGCCGCCCTTGACTTCGTACCTTGTGTTTAATAAATAGTGAATAGTGGATAGAAATTGTCATCCAACAGACGAATACCTACAATCATGGAATATAAAAAATTCAAACCCTTAACCTTTTAGCTGACGATCTTCCACCTTATTATTGAGACAACAATTTATCATCAATAATAGTTTCTTTTGAGAGTATTGCTGCCAAAAAAATAAGTAAATTAGAAATATTATTGATGCTACTACTGAAATAAATATTTATACTATATATTAAGTATGAAGGCTTTTGACTTTTTCTGTAGTGTGTGTCATTGTGGTTTGCCTAACATGCCCTTTTAACTACTCATATCTTTTCAATCCATTCCCTTTCTCCCAACAAAGTTTTTTTTTTCTTTTCTTTTTTATTCTCATCTCTCTCTTTCATTTCTCCTTCCACATTCTTCATTTTAATTTTATTATTTATTTTACAATCTAAGAGTAATTTACTTTTAAATTTATTTTTTAACTCATCATAAATCTAATAAATATATTTTCAATAATTAAAAAGATAGTATAAATAATAAAAATATTTAAGAAATATATATAATTCACATGGAATTTAACCAAAAAAAAATCAATCATTAAATTTAACTATTTAATTAGATTATATTCATTTTTATTTTACACACGTATCGAATATGCCTCATATACTAATATAAATAAATAATGAGCTGTATAAGATAGTGATATGCCCAATAAAGATTAACTTCCACAAAGAAAAAAAGACAAAACTTAATTGGTGGATAAGTAGAACTGGAAGTCCTTGAGACTGAAATTAGGATAACGATACACAACCAATTAATTAGGCTGTGATGGTGCAATTCTTAATTCCGCAATTAATTAAGGTAGCTTCACACTTTGGCAACTCGTCTATACGCTCTTACTATTATGACTCATTATAACTTTGAATCCATAAAATTAATTCGGTCGTGCATATTTTTTAAAAGAAAAAAAAAATATTAGAAGCCCATTAGGATATGCTCACAAAAAAAAAAAAAAAAATGTCAAATTACATCTACATATCTGGAGATATAATATAATTATAAATTAATTTCTGTAGTTTTAAAAATTACAAATGCCTCCAAAGATATATATCAACTTAACAAATTTTTTTGATAAAAAAAAAACTTAAAAAAATTCATCATTTATCAAGGCGTAACATAATTGTGAGTTTGTATTTCTGCTATTTTCAGTATGGGGTTCGCATTGCTTTTACAAGTTCAAGGTGCGAAAGCTATTTATGAAACCATTTGTTTTATTTTTTCAAAAAGAAAATGGTAATGGTGGTATTGAATTATAGATGGTGATATTCGGTGGTAGTATAAAATAAAATTGCTTGTAACCAAACAAAAAAAAATTATTTAATGAAGGTTGGTGAAATAACAAAATTGATTGAGTTATTTTATCAGGCTTGACGAGTGTATCTCTTGGTGGTCGAGTTGACATTATGTATTTGAAAAAGTTATCTTTTGAATATCTCTATTATTGTTTATAAAAACCTTCTAAATTTGGAGGGGATATTTGTAAATTTTATAATAAGAGGGATTAATTTGTAATTATACTATACCTCAAGGGGCTTAGACGTAATTTGCTCAAAAACATCCAAATTGAGCTGCACTTTTTATAGTAGGGCTCAATGTTTTAACAACCCGGACCGTTCATTCAACCAGTAAATCCACTGATTCACGAGTCACTGGTTCAACCATTTGCCCAACTGCAGTCGGACCGATGACTTCATAATTATTTTTAAAAAAAATTATTAATATGTTAAAAATAATTAAAATAATAAATATTCTTAAATTCCATCTGTTTTTTACATTTTTTCATGTTCACTCTTACCTTTAATTAACGGCAATATATTTATAAATTACTTAATTCTATATGTTTATATAAAATGTTGTTCACCTAAGAGTCTGGCTGCTAAATTCTTAAAATCCTAGACCCGTTATATCTCATAATAAGTACACAAGTGTGAATAAAATTTGAAAAAAAGAAAAAGAGATAGATAAATTATTGGAGAGCAATTTTTACATGTGAATTGAGTCTAGCTTTAAAGAAATTATTGGAATATTGATATTTGGAGAGCACTGAAGAACAGAGGAAACAAAGAGGAAAATGCGTGAGATATGAAATCAAAAAATGTGAAAAATCTAGGATTTTGTCCTTCGATATGTTTAGTTCTCATGGCCCGCCCAATTCTCTTGACCCAATTCCACTTTCTCTGGTTCAATTGTGGTAGGGCTGTCAGTGGATGGATTTTAATCCAAATCCGATCTGAAATTTAGTATATTCGATTGATTAAAACATCCAATGGATCAGATCAGATTATGAATATTCGTAATCCGAAATAAATGGATAGTATATGGAATCAAGTAGTCTGATTTGTTAAAGATTCGAATCCGAACTTTAATAATACTTTTATTATATTAGCAAATCTTACATATATAATGTTAGTGAAGAAATTTAAATAGAATGCAATATCCAAACCATTATAACTTATAATACACTTTTTTATATTTTTCAAAATAATTTTTTTTTTAAAAAATAATGTATAGTTTCTATAAATATTATAAAATAATTTTCTACTTATTTAAATTTTATTTTTTATTTAAGAAAAAAAAAATTTATTACTTATTTGATTTTAAAGTTTCAAATTTTTTAACAATTAATCAGGTCAGAATTTTCTATCGGGTTTCGAATTTTTTTCTCAATTTCGTACTCAGTTGAAATGAATGTAAATCCTATAGGATTCAGGTTGAGTTCGAATACTAAATTAAGAGGCTTATCGAATTTGAATTTCCAAGATTTGGTCCAAATCTGACCTGTCGACAGCCTTAAATTGTGGGTTTGAATGGTTTTAAGGGGAAAACATGATTTTTTTTTTTTTTGAATCCATCCAATCTTCTTATCCAACCTAGGCCATTTTGTGGTCCAATCAACAGTCAATCGGGCAACTGGCCTATTCAATTTGAGTTTTAAAAAACAAAGTTAAGCAATTTAGTGTTTGGGTGCAATAATCATTTTTTTTGAAAAAAAAAAAACTATTTTAGATAGTTTCCCCCCAAAAGGTATTTTTAGGTTTCGTTTTTTGCTAGCTTGTGCTTTTTTTAAAAAGTTCAAACGAATACTAATTTTTTTTTATTTAAGTATATTTTTCAAAAAAATAAGTGTTTTTCTTTTTAAAAAAAATCCATCCGAATGAACTATAAATCACCCTGCTCCAAGCCAATCGATTGAAGAACCGGCTACTTAAACTACATATAATTTATGATTGTAAGTTTAATTCACAACCGGAGTTTAAAAATTAGTTTATTTCATGTTGATTACATGTAGCCAATAAAAAGTTCTCATAAGATTTTAGTTGAAACACGGTTTTACTTATAACTTTTGAGATATTACCATTACACCCCTATAAATATTACTTGAAACATTTGCTAATGACATTAATTTGATTTTCTTCATATTTTGATTTATTACAATAAGCCCACAATGGCACAATTGGTGCACAGCGTGTGCCGACACGTGAAGGATATGTTCATTCATAAAACCTGGAGTTTATTTATCAAATTGGAAACCTTTTTAGGATAGTTCTCTTAGACATCATCGTTCTATAGCAATCTATTATCTGGAATTTAACATTGACAAAATATAATGTGCAAAATTACACCTATCTTCTTGAGGGGAAGTAAATGTAATTATTTTATTATTTAAAAAAACCAATCTTAACAATCTTTTTCATCATGAGCGTGAAAGAATGAAACTAATTAGAGTATAAAACTATTAAAAAAAATGATCTAATTTGACACGTATAATACGGTAGTGTCGTATTTGTGATTCTAGTGTGACGCATCATAAAAAGTGTCTTAATAAGTTATTCTAAATTTGAACTATAATATATTTATTGTGGCATTAGTAAAATAGGTTATTGTTACACTCAAATACATAATATTTTAGCTAGTGTCAGTAAAAACAAATTTTGTTTGGTGACACTAGGGGTGTAAATGGGTAACCGAAAATTCATTTACTGTTCGCATCCGTATCCATTTATAGGGTATATTATCCATATCTGTATAAAACGGATATTTTTCGTATCCGATTACAGGCATCCGAATTAATAAATGGATACTGATTTGGTAATTGCATATCCGCTCCACTTAATATCTACTCAAAATGTGTATCCGTCCGATATATTCATTTAATTATATCCGTTGTTCATATCCGATAAAGAACATTAAAAATCTCTTCTTATAAGTAAAAAGAAAAAAAAATCTAATTGACTCATATCTCCATAATTTATAAAGAAATAAAAATATAAGTAAATATATTAACTTTACTTATATTAATGAGCATATATTATACTTACATATAAACAAAAATTTCAATTAGATAAGTTATATAAGTAATATATGACTTTTTAGATATTCAGATAAACGGATTCGACTATTTAATCGGATGTTTGAATATTTATAAGCGGAAATGGATGCTCAGATATCCGGTTATTCATAATTTTGTATGATTTTTATAAATATTAAACGGATATGAATATATTGGAATCCTCAAAATATCAATCGAATTCAAATCTGGATATGATGTTTTGAATATCCGTCGGACTTGGATATGGATATCGCAAAACTTAATCAAATATGGATTCGGATATTACATATCCACTCCATTTAATATCCATTTACACCCCTAGATGACACTAACTAAGTGTAATGTATTTGAGTGCCATAATAGTTTAGTTTGACATTTTATAACCTCACGAAAGATATATATATTTTAATTTAAGTTTCGTATAGTTTATTAAGATACTTTTATAAAGTATCACGATAAGTGCACAATTAAGATATTTTAAAATGATCACATTATATGCATCAATTAGAACTTTTTTTTTTTTGTAGTTTCATTAAGCTACTCAAAAAATATTGATGCATATTAAAGAACGAAGAAATTTGTGGCGAAGTCCGGAATTAGAAAGTGCACCAATTATGACCCACCAATGATATAAATCAATAAAATACAAAATAAAAAATAAAAGTCGAGAAATGCACTGAAAAAGCGATTTGGCACTGCATTGAAGGGCATTTAGGGAATTTGCTCAAATTTAATGCTGTAGAGATAATTTTATAATCAATAAAACCCAACTCAATTAGTTATTTTTAATCCATCGGCACATGCAATTATCACTACGTGTCACCTAACCAAATATTGCAGTCGTCGTGGTGCAACATTCCTCCGCCGGTTACGGACTGCAATCTGCGTTGGACCATTAAGATTTGAGACACCAATATGCCCCCACCATGTGAATTATGATTCTCACTATCATTTTATATTCGTCCACAATGCATATATGTGTACGTATATATAAAAAATTTTAACCAATCACCGGTTGGACTCATGAGGTAAAATTTAAATTTTTAAACAACATTTATGATTCGAATTTTATAGTTATTAATGGAACAATTAAGTTGTGAAGATTATTTTCATGATGAACCTTTACAATATTCAAATTTAATTAATTCGTTAGTAGGTCAGAATCGAGTAATTAAGACCAATAAACAAAAATTATACATATATATATATATACATATATTAATTTTAAAATTTAAAATTTAAATTTAGGCAATGGTCTACTCACTCAATGCATTCACTTTAAAAATTGGGTCTTTTATTTTTTATTTTTAATGGAAAGTTAACAGGCTATACCATTGGATCATATATTATGCATTTTGGATGGAGAATTGATGTAAAGTATAATTTTTACTAAAAAAATCAAAAGTAAAAAATTTATATATGTTTATATTGTTATATTTTTTAAATTTATCGATTGAGGGTTCAAAGTATTACATGAGT
The DNA here is from genome assembly GCA_026212405.1 of Petrea volubilis. Lineage (NCBI taxonomy): Eukaryota > Viridiplantae > Streptophyta > Magnoliopsida > Lamiales > Verbenaceae > Petrea > Petrea volubilis. The sequence continues at coordinate 17,836,672 of CM047876.1, read as the reverse complement.
ACTTTAGATTTTTGCAATATTAAAAAAGTAGGGATTTGTTTAAGGTATTTCAGAAAAAAATAAAATAATAAATTTAATGGGAAAGAATTTTTAGCTTTTAAATAGAGGTATACAAAACGACTTAATAAATGAATGAGTTAGATATAAATTTCGATCAATAATGACAAGTATTTGACATGAGTCAATCCTTAGGTGGGTTGAATTCGAACTTGGAGTAGGATGAATCTCTCGAGCTTAGATTTGATCCTTCGAACCTCTAGTGGATGGTCTTGAAAGGTTCAGGTCACTAGAAGTTCCTTACTTACATAATCAGAGTTTTCGTAAGAAAGATACTGAGGGGTGACCCAGCATAGGCCTTCGACGCTCAATTCAAAATAAAGAAAGAAGAAAATAAATGTAAGAAAAGAAAGTTTCAAAGAGAAAATGATCCGAAGAAAAAAAGACTTGAAAGTGTTACTTTTCTACATTGAATTTTGAATTATTTATGATATTATTAAGATTCGTTTGTGCCACTTATCATCATTGAATAGCTTTGTATAGCCTAAATTTTGAGTGATCAGAATTGCTAACCCTTAAAATCGGCTTCATATTGTTTCATATTTTTTGCACCAATGGTACATAACTTTTCCACTGTAATTTTTAAGCCATGTTTATTTTCCCCATATGGGCATCAACTTGGGTCAAAAATAGAAGGCGTCCAAGGGGACAATTTTAACGATCGATGGCGGTCGTGATATATAGCTCATTTAAATGGACTTTTTCAAAAAAGAAATACTCATTTTTTAAAAGTAAAAAAGTATTTTGGTGGAAAAAAATTGTATTTGGCTGTACTTTTCAAAATGTAGAAGCTAGAAAAAGGAAAAAGAAAAAAGAAAAAAGAAAAAAAAAGTTAAAAGTGGTATTTTTTTAAAAGTTATTTAAGATAGTTTCAAATAAAAGCACATTTACAACACTTTTAATTACCACATTCAAATAGCTTAAAACCAATGTTTTCAAAATCGGACCGGACCGGCCGGTCCAATCGGTTCGACCGGTGACCGGCGGCTGGTCCGGTCCGAAACACCCCAAGAAACCGGCGTTGGCTCGGCCTGCCGGGAACTGGTCAAAACCGATAAAAAACCGGTCGAATCCGGGACCGGTTCGCAACCCGGTTCGGCGGGCCAAAATTTTATTTTATTTTATTTTTATTTTTTGTGGGACTAAAATGTAAATTGACTAAAGTCACTGGACCCGTGAGGCTGAATAAAAGAACAGACCAGGCCCGGCTCACTGTTGCTCTGTTTTTCACTCTTTCTCGGTTTCTCCTCACTCCAACAAACCAAACCCTAGCCGCGCTCCTTGCTCGCTCCGCCGTCGGTCGCCGCACATTAAAGTAAGCTAATATTGAGGCATAAGTACCCTGATTTGAAGGTACGAGACGAGCAAAGGTATGTGAAAAGATTAGCAGAACAACAAGGGAAACAATTGCTGCTTGAGATATTTGCTTCATTTTTTCTGAGTTTCGAGCTTGTGTGTGTGTGTGAGAGAGAGAGAGAGGGAGAGAGAGAGAGAGAGAGAGAGGATTGAAGAATTGTTGCCAATAGGCAATAGCAAGTCAAGGCCCCGGGGGGTGGTAGAAAGACTAACAGCAAAAGGGGGTGATGTATTGCTACATACTTATACTAAAACCATATGTAAGCTAATATTATAAGTTGAAAAGCCGGTAAGTCAATTAACAATCTCAAAAATTTATAGCTCCTGTTATATTAAGGAGCAGTGATCCGTGATTGTACATTCTACTTCTATTATATTTTTAATTTTTATTAAAACTTGAAATTTATTATAAAAAAGAGAATGATAAAATTAATTGTTATACTTATATTTCAGAATAAAAAAAAATCTCGCTCACAAAAAAATGACCGGGCCAAACGTGAAATGCAACGCCTTTTAAGGCAACAAAAAAATCATCCTATTGATGAAGATGATGATTGAAGACTTTGGATATATCACTTGAATGATTTATGATGATTAATCTTGTTTATGTTGTTTAATTTTATTTGGGTTTATTTAGACTTAGATTGAAATGTGAGAAGAAATGTTTATCGAATTATCTAGTTCATTGTTATTTTTTAGCTTTTAACTTTGTGATGAATGATGATTTGGATTTTTAAGATGAATGATGTGTTGAATTTTTGTTAAAAAGTAAGATAAATTTCTTGTTTGGTGGTTATTATTATTATTGGGTTTTCTTTCTATATATTTTTTAATGTATTTATGAGTTTTTTTTATAAAAAAAATTATTTTAATAATTATTACGTATTTATGACGTCACACCGGTCGAACCGGTTGAACCGGTAACCAGTAAGGCCGCCGGTTCGATGTCCGGTCCGATTTTCAGAACATTGCTTAAAACTACAAAAAGCTCTACTATAAAAAGTACGATTCGAAAAGCATCTTTCTTTTATCCGAACGCCCATATTTCGATCTCAATATCCAATGTGCCGACGGAAAGTACTGGAAAAATGCAGTATTGTTTAAGCTTTTATTTAAAAAAAAAAAAAGAAAGAATGTTATGTTGTTATCTAAAAATCTTTAAGACTTGAAATCTGTGGCCAAAGCCAGTATATGAAAAGTATTATTCAATTATGCATTATATGTCCATTTTACCACAAGAAAAGGGAAAATGAAGAATGATTTAGCCCTTTTTTCACAAACTAAAGATTCAAAGCAATATTTTTTGGACTAATTACATTTAATTTCTGGTAAAGGGGCATAGGTCTCCAGTTCGCCAAGAATTGCTAGGAAACACTCGATTGCAACCTGAGATTAATTTGGTTATCAATGAATAATGTCAAATGATTATACATGGGATTTTGGGCACGTGCAACTATATTTATGGGATTTGATCGTAAAAAGATCGAATTGTATCCTAAAAAGATAGGAATACAAAAAAGTAATAAAAAAGACGAACAGACCAATCAATGGCCTATTCCTAATCCTAAATAAAATGGAACGATGTAAGGATCCATATTTAAACATAATATCAATTTAATTATGTTGCAATGACCCCTTGAGCCCAATTTTCCAATATCCCATTGCTTCCTATGAAATTAGGTTTCCCCCATGATCCATGGGATGGGACACGATCATTAATCCTTCCTCAACAGGAATGAGTATTTGCTTTATTTCAATGTATTAATTAAAATAGTTGGTCTTAAACTTTATGATTCTGATGTACCACAATTTCATTATTAATATGCGCTTAATTGAACCTCATATGTACGCATCCAAAAAAAAAAAAAAATGAACCTCATATGTAGATTTTCCCTAGTGTGTAGTGATCAAGTGAGAGTTAATAATACTCTATGCACCCTCCTCAGATCGATTCACAATTTATTGAGAAATTTTTGTATGTAGCCAAATTGGGATCAAAGTTCTAGCACATGTACAAAACGAAAGTTATACCATATTATTAGTTTATTTACACATAAAATATAACATAATGGGAACTATTTAGTTCATGCGACACCAAAATACTGGATTCATACAATAGTTTTTTCCAACTAACCAGTATCCTCACTCGACCACATCCCAGTTGAGCTACCATAATCTCAAGTTCAAAAACAAGCCCACTCGAATGGTCTTGGAAGAGGGATGCAGTGACACCCCAAGCAACTGCAGAACAAGTATACTAGAAGTCGTTTGACATGACAAGTCATGGTGGGATAATTTGACGATCCAGCATTAACGACAAGAGAGCAAATACCTGAACAGTTCAAATGCCTATTGTACTATGCATCCTAATTAGCTCACAAGGTTAGCTTTGAATTGAAAGCACCTACTTAAGACCACATCTAATAAATAACTTCTAAATTCAAAATTTCAAGTATGACATTATTCTTCGATACGTTGTCTCTTCGCTCAATTGTTTCTCTCTATCTTTTCTAAATTAAGCTTCAAAGAATTTTTGTTGGAGACATTTCTGACCATATCAAATTTATTAGTATTGACGGGTTGAACCTAACAAGCCTTACAAATCTAGTAAGATATTTAAGTCTCTTCTTTATTTTTGTATATAACCATTCGCTTGTTTTGGTTAGTGAATAGTGATAGTGCCATAATGTTTTATTCCTTGCTGGTTACAACTTTGCTAGCTCTTTTTTTTTTTTCTAGAAGGGTGTTAGGTAGTTAGTTTTAGCATGGCCTTTTTTAAGCTACTATACATGTCATTTTTCAATTCAAGTGAAATACAAATGCATTTTCTAGATCCAGTTTCTCTCTCTAGAATTCTACATGTATCTAGAGCTTCTACGATCAAGGGCCTGGTCTAAGATTTAATTTTGCACCAACTAATAGTTAGCTTCACCATCGATCATGGTGAATTTTGATAGGAATCAGATCCTCACCAGAACACAGAATGTCAATCATGGAGAGCTAATGCATTTATAGTATGATTTTGGTGTCTTCACCTCTAAATGGAAATAATTACTTGAGTTGGAGCATATCAATGAGGATGGCTCTTGGAGCTAAGGACAAATTAGGTTTTATTAATGGAAGATGCTTGAAACTTGATAAAGATTCAAATGAATATTATCAATTGCTTAGGGTTGCCTGCATGGTACATTCTTAGATATTGAATTTTTTGAAAGAAATTGTAGATGTGTTTCTTTACATCTCATCAGCCAATGAATTATGGGATAAACTAAAGGCTAGATTTGGGGAGTGCAATGAGCTTTCTAAAGGCTAGATTTAGGGAATACAGTGAGCCTTTGTTGTATCAATTGCAAAGAGAAATAAATTTTGTGTCTCAAAGTATTTAGTCTATAGCACAATATTTTTCTAAGTTGAAAAGACTTTGGGACGAGTTCCATTGTGTGACGCCCACTCCTCAGTGCACATGTGGCTCTACCTAACAAGTAGCAGTATATGTATCCTCAGAACAATTGATAAAATGTTTAATGGGGTTGCATGATGGTTACGATCATATTCGAAACCAAATACTTCTTGTAGAGCCTTTGTCTACAGTTAACAAGGCTTATTCCATGGTACTAGGGTAGAAAAAAAAAAAAGAAGGGAAGTCCAAGTCAATTTCATAGAAGTTGTTAATCATAATGCTATGATTGTGACTGGAGAAAACTACAAAAAACAAATGAGTTCAGGGCTTGAAGGAGTAAACTCTAAGAAGTTCAATGTTTAGAAAATGGAACATGGATAGAAAGATGGATAAATCGAGTATGGTATGCACAAATTGCAATTATAGTGGGCATACTAAGGAGACATGTTTTAAGATCTATGGTGTACCGGATTAGTACAAAGAGCTGCTGGATAGTAGAAGGAAAATAGGGCAAAGAAACAATGCTAACATGGAAAAAATGAACTCAGAAGGTGGAGTTGCTCAGGAAACAAATGCCACCAGAGACCTTAGTCAAAGGATACAGACCTTGATCTAGCAAGAGATGAGCAAATTGATGAAGGGCAAAGATGTTGGTGAGGGCACCTCTGTGAACATGGCACATTTCACATATTTTGCAGGTATTACATCCTTTGACTGCAATTTTAGTGCTTCTAAATTATTAAGGAAAGGTATGTGGATGATAGATACTGGTGCCTCAAATCATATGTGTTATGATGTTGCACTTTTCTCAAACACCTTTCCAGCCCAAATAGCCACCTCTATTCATTTACTAGATAGATCAACCAAATTGATACAACACCTCGGTGATATCCAATTATTAGAGAAAATCACCCCTTTATAATGCTTTGCATGTTCCCTTATTTAATTACAAATTGCTTGCTATTAACAAACTTTACACTTCTAATCAAATAAAATTTTCTTTCTTCCCAGCCTTTTATTTACTACAAGACCTTAAATATGCACAAGTTTTGGTAGTAGAAAGAGTGGTTGGAAGACTTTACATCTTAGACTCAAGTAGTTTTGACAGTACTTTGATTTCCTTACATTCTACTGATTGTAATAATAACCTAGATTCTCATAGTAATTTAGATTCTGTTCGTGATTTAGTTTTGTGGCATCAAAGACTAGGGCATGCCTCTTACACTACCTTGTTACATATGAATTTTCTAAAAAATAAAAACTTTACTTATGTACCACACGGTGGCATTTGTCCACTGGCTAAACAACATAGACTTAGTTTTCCTTCCATTCATTCTACTTCTATTGCGTTTGAGTTACTTCAATTAGATTTATGGGGCCCTTATCACAAAGCTTCCTTGGGGCACATTACTTCATCACCATTATGGATGATAGTAAGGCTGCTTGGGTGATTATGCTATCTCACAAAATACAAGTCCCTGGAACTTTGTCACATTTCATAGCCATGGTTAAAACACAGTTTGATTCATCAATAAAAACAATAAAAACAGCTAATGGAACTAAATTTGTTAATCAAGGATATCAAGCCGTTTTTGCCTGAGCTGGTATTCTTTACTAAAAATCCACTCCCTGCACTCGACAATAGAATGGTATAGTGGAGAGAAAGCACATGCACCTATTGCAACTAGCTAGAGCCTTGTTGTTTCAAGCTCACTTACCTATAAAATTTTAGGTGGAATCTATACGCATGACTACGTATATCATAAACAAATTGCCTTTTGCCCACCTTAATTGGAAAACACCCCATGAGTTACTCTATAAAACTAGTCCAGATTATGCAAATTGTAAGGTGTTTGGGTGCCTATGTTATGCTCCAATTGTTTTGCCACATAAAGATAAATTTGAGCCTAGGGCATCAAAATGTATATTCCTATGTTATAGTTCAGGTCAGAAAAGGAATAAATTCTTTGACTTGGACTCCTATAAGCTCTTTGTGTCCAAGGATGTCGTATTCCATAAAACTATCTTTCTTTTTAGTAATTCTTTTTCTGATTCAACTTTTCACCAATTTCCTTTTTACCATATCCTAAGCCTTTTATTCCACCACCAACATATTTAGTTCACTCTGATGAAGGGCTCTATTCAAATCATCATTTTCTATCCAGCTCAATTGTTTCCCTTAGACAAGGCACTAGAGTTAGGAAACCACTAGCTTAGTAGAGTAACTATGTTTCCACTTCCATCCATCCACTGTTTCCTGCTTAAGACAGTTCCAGTTATAAGGTGTTTGCAGTAGCACCATATCTTATTCCTACTTATCCTTATGTTGCCTCTTCTTGTTTTGCTCCTCACTATCTTACTTTTTTGGCACAAGTATCTAATATCTCTAAACCTACCTCATATAAGCAAGCTTGTACTAAAACTGAATGGATATAGGCCATGAATGCTGAGTTGTACGCCTTAGAACAAAATAACACTTGGGTGCTTACTACTTGCATAAAGGGGAAAAAAATCCATTAGTTGTAAATGGGTGTATAAAATCAAATATCTTCTTAATGACTTCGTGACAAGATACAAAGCCAAACTTATGGCTAAATGATACATTCAGATTGAAAGATTAGATTACATTGACTCATTTTTCCTAGTGGCCAAATTGGTGATAGTCAGAGTTCTTCTTGCTTTAGCCACTATTAAAGGATGGTTTCTTTACCAATTAGACATTAACAATAGTTTTTAGATGATTTTCTTCATGAGGAGGTGCATATGAAACCACTAGAGGGGTATACCAAGGCACAAGATAGACAGGTTTGTAAATTGATAAAATCTCTATAGCCTCTAGGGAATGAAATTTAGAATTCACCTCTAAACTGCAGCAGTTTGGTTTTGTTTAGTCTCCCACGACCTTTGTCTATTTACTTGCTCCCCAAATGGAGAGTTTTTGGTTTTGTTGGTATATGTGGATGATGTTTTGCTCACTAAACAAGTGAGGCTAGTATTCAAAAAGTAAAGCAGTTTTTACATGGCACATTTGCCATTAAAGATCTTGGCTATGCTAAATATTTTTTGGAAATAGAGATTGCCTGATCATCTACAGGAACTTACCTCAATCAATGAAAGTATATATTCTAGACATTCTCCAAGACACCAACATTCTTGGAGCTAAGCCAACACAAGTACCTTTGCCCAAGTCCTATCATTTGACATAATCAGATAGTCCTTTTCTTTCTGATCCAGACAAGTATCAAAGATTAATTGGTCACTTGTTGTATCTTAATATGAGGCCAGGTATTAGTTACGCTATCCAACAAATCAATCAGTTCATGAACTCCGTAAGACAGATGCATTGGGAAGCTACTTTACATGTTCTGAGATACCTCAAAAGTTATCCATCTCTAGGGATATTCTATCCTTCTTCCAGTTTCTTTGAACTTCATGCATGGTGTGATGTAGATTGGGCATCTTGCCCAGATATTAGATGATCAGTTACAGGTTTTGTGTCTCTTTTGGAATGTGTCTCATCTCGTGAAAATCCAAGAGACAAGCTATTGTATCTCGATCTACTACTGAAGTCGAGTATAGAAGCATGGGTTCCATGGTTTGTGAGTTTCAATGTTTCTCATATTTGCTCCATGATTTTGGTATTCCTATTCAGCAACTCATTTCACTTTATTAAAACAATCAAGCTACCTTGCATACCACTACTAGCCTGATTTTTCATGAACATACGAAGTACTTGGACATTGATTGCTACTTTGTTCGTGATCAGTTCAAGAAAGGTTTCATTCATTCTCAACATGTGCCCTCTGATTCTTAGCTTGCCAATGTCTTTACGACTGCTTTTCCCTAGCTCGCTGGTCTCTACCATTTTTGTCCAAGCTGGGATTGGTGGATTTTCACCAATCTCCAACTTGAAGGGGGATGTTAAGATATTTAAGTCTCTTTTTTATTTTTGCATATAACCATTCGTGTGTTTTAGTTATTGGTTAGAGATAGTGCCATAACGTTTTATTCCTTGTTGGTTACAATTTTGCCAACTCATTTTTTTAGAAGGTTGTTAGTTTTAGCCTAATTTCCCTTTTAAGTTGTTGTACATGTGATTTTCAATTCAAGTGAAATATAAATGAGTTTTCTCATATCTAGTTTCTCTCTCTAAAAGTCTACAATATCTGATCTTTCATCTCGAGAATCCTCCTCTCATCAATCTTAATCGTTCGCCAAATGGCCCAAATCAAAGATATATAATTAGATTTGACGATACATTGAAAGAATACATGAAGAATAAATATGCTTGATTCTATTTTTTTAAGCGTTAAAGTAGTGTCTAGCAAGCCAATATGTTTTAACTTGTTAATACTCTTTGTATCAAACAGTCTATTCGATTAAATAATAAATTGAAAGTTCCGTATTTTATAGCCATTTTCATCGTATAGAATTAGTTATATTATTTATGTTTAATGCATATGGTTGAATTTTCATGATCACGTTAAAGTTATGAGACTTGACTTTACATAGATATGAAAGTCTTGAAACAAGTCTCTAAGGCGTGATTTATCAAAATTACTCCAACTCATTGAGTCTAATTGAGACTGGGATATCGATTTGACTTACTAAAAGACTTGCAATTATAACGTGTCTCAAATGAAATGATGTGTTGTTTTATGGACATCAAGTGTAGTGATACTCATATATATAAATGGGTGCCCATTAGTGAATGAGTTCATTGAGGATCCCACATGGAAACTTCTAAATGGAAATAAAAAAAATTAGGAATGTCTCCAAACTTATGATGTGCTTTAACTAGTCCTTAAACGTGAGATTTTATAATAGTCTTGTATATGGGCATTTATACTTTGATATAGGTGTCGGTTCTATGGTGAGTCTTCATGCTCCTATGTTGGGTATAGGACTTCCATTTATGATGACTAGTGAAAGTCGATAAATGATTTATTGCTCGCCTAGTTGAGTGAGTGAGTATTTCATATATTTTTTTGTAATTAGTCCACTACAATCCCTGTGCAAGGTGGAGGACAATGATCAAAAAATGAGCCTTCTAAGTCAAGTGTCAAATGGACTGCTTGCTATAAATTATAAGCATTGAGGTTAGGAGGAATTTCCCAAAACCCATGGCCTAGACTTCAATCAGGAAACTAGACAACGAAGGGATTGTATTTGTACAATAAGTCATAATTAGAAAGGTTCGCGCTAATACTTCACATATTCACTTGGTATTCATGGGCCTGTTGTAAGACATCAACCACGATGGATGTGGACCATTAATTACAAATGGTTCTAATAAATTGGTGATTAATTAAAGGAGTTTAATTAATCATAAATAATTTTATTATCTAAAATATCGTTTTGAATACAAGCCCATCTCTAATCAATTGGTGAATCTAAAGGGTTAAACACAATAGTTGACCAAGCACACCTAAGTATATGAATTGATTAATAGTGATTAATCAAAGTGAATTAATTAATGAGATCAATTGAACTGATGGCTAATTCAATTGACTTATCTTGGTAATGGGTGGATAGGAATCAATTTCAAGAAATTGATTTAGGAATTAATTGATTAAAAATCAATGGATGAAATTAATTTGAAATTAGATTTCAATTAATTTATTTCTTGAAATAAGATTTCAATTTAGAACTAAATTGAAATTGGATTTTCATTTAAAAACTAAATTGTAATAAGATTTCAATTAAGGACCAGACTAAAATATAACTAAACTGGAATTAGAATTAAAATAATTTTAAATTAATTTAATATTCCAATTTAATTCTAGAATTTCAATTTGATTATAAGACTATGAGATAAATCTTATAGTTAGAAGATGAATTCTAGGAATAAGAGATAAAGAGAAATCAATTAAAATTGGGTGTAAAGAATTAGAGAAATAGTACAATTGGAGTTTTGCTCTCTCAAGGATACGTTTAAGGAAGATGCTATAAATACCTCCCCATGTGGTCCTCATTGTAACACCAACATACATAGAAGACAAAATAGTTTGTCTTAATTCTCTTTGTCCATTTCCCACGTTTTTCTCTCACTCTTTTGTTGATATTTGTTCTTAGTTTATGTTTAATTCATAAACAATAAATTAAGAACAAGTTAGAGAAGATCCACCTTTTCTAAGGCCCTATATATTAAAGTATTAGTATAATAATTCATATACATCACGGTTTAAATCTAAGTTTTGCCTAGGATCATAGTATTTAAACCCATGGTGCGGTTAATGTGTGGATATACTTGGAGGAAAGACAATAGGATTCATACGAAGGAGCAAATCGTTCGTGACAATATTGAAACGTGAATTGTGTATTTGAATACGCTCTTTACCCTACGACAACATGAGTGCTAAAGGTAATTAGCTTACTCCACCCAATAAGTGATTTGGTTATTTTAATTTGCATAATAAATTCGTGTCACAATAATTACTGGACGATAGAACTTACATATAATATGTTATATGTTTTAAATAAAATTTTGGTATTCCGTAGTGCCTGTGTCTCGGGACCTATATAAAACTAACATTAAGAAATAACATTTTTATTATAAATAATTTTTATGTATATTATTTAGTTTGCGAGATCACATAAATTTTTTATATTGTTATCATATAATAATATAATAATTGAAAATTTATCTTTACATTGAGATGACAATCAAAAGCGTATAGTTGTGAGTGAAGCAACTGGATTGGGAGGGTCGCCTTTATAATGGACCTGTACAGTATTCGATTCGAATTAGTTTGATAGTGAATCAGAACCGGATAATTAAGAAAAAAAAAAAACTAAAATAATGATGCCAAGATTTGAAATTATGATCAGAAGAAAGGTGGAAATGATTCTATTTATGAAATTACGAAACATTCCCAAGATGGTCCCAAGATGATGTTGCTACAGGTCAGAATTCTAATTATGGTTCCCATTTATTTCGAGAGAGTTCCATAAATTTACAATATGTGTCGTCGTTTTCAATTGGGTAATATTCGGCACTCTAACATAAGCTTTAACAATGTCCCAAAAGAATTTTTGCCTCCACTATAACAAAGTAATACATTTGCGAACAAAATAATTCATTATGCCTTTATTAAAATCTATTACATAATATAATTTTGTAAATAATTTTGTTCTTACAAATTCATTAATAATTATCTTACCACGTTGTTTTAGTTCTTTTCAATGAAATTGCGTTATGAATTTGTCATAAATATTTTACTTGTGTTTGAATATATCCCTCGTGAATTTTCACAACTGAAAAAAGTGTTTCCTGTTTGACTATATTCTTCTGAATTTTCACAAATATATATATTTACACACACACATGTATGTTAATCAAGTGATCAAGAACTTAAATTCATGGATGTTCCCTTTGAGTGTCAAGGCAATTACCATACCGCGACTGGAAATTAGAGCTCTCTCTCTCTCTCTCGAAATTAGAGTACTCAAAGTCATTCTTTGCTCTCTCTATCTCTCTCTTCCTTTTTTATGGTCGGAGCACTCAAAATCCCTTTGGCTAAATCAGCAGAATATTCAATAATTTCTTATCCTACATAAATTGACCACTTTTTCTATTCACACTACTGAAAGAGATGAGATGTCTCAATCCATTCATGATTAGATCACTGAATGCAGTCATAATACATTACACCAAAATTCTCTCGTAATTATAGCATTAGTTAACAATAACAAAGTATTCCCTTATATTTTTATGAGATGTGCATAAACTTGTTTTCTTTTTTCAGTTTAATTTATTAAAAGTTCTTGTAAGTTTTTATATTTTATAAAATACTTAAATTTGAAGATTATAAGATGATATACAATGTCATTCAAAAATAAATAGATAGTTTTTGATGCGATAAAGTTAGGAAACTTATAAAATACTAGGACTAGTTTTATAAATACATTACGAGCTCCGTATTCTTTCTTAAAGAAATTTATTAATAAAATTCTAACATTTTTTATTTCGCTATGTTAGAAGCTTTGCTCCAAAATATCATTCGTATGTTTCAGGATGTCTAATAAGTTTTTTAGCATTTTAAAAAATATTTCAAATATTAAAATTTTAGAATAAAGTCGGAGAGCTATAAGTGTATGCATACACACATTCACTACAAGAAAAAAATAATCTTATCAATAAGATTTAAGAGTGGAAATATGATTTGGTAATGAGGGACTAAGTCACAAACTAAGTGACTAGCTCCTTAGATAACAATACATCGAGGCCTCCCATAGGAGACACCTCCCATAGGAGATACCTCCCATACTACCAATGGACTATCTAAGCTATGCCCCATGTTTGCTATCCAATTAGCACACTGGTTCCCAACCCTTCATGTGTAGCCAAATTGGACTTGCTAAGGTCTTCTCAGAAGTTTCGTACAATCTTCCACCAGTAAACCCAAGGGATGTTCTCGGTTCTTCCCTAGTTTAATCAGGTTCAATACCATCTCGAAATCAATCTCAACTTCAAGTTTGGCAATTCTCCTTTCCCAAGCTAAACTTAAAACCTGTCTTAGGCCTAGGACCTCAGCCATCGTACTAGTTGCATCCCCGAGTTTGGTTGCGAAAACAAAAATCCATTGCCCCATATGATCACGGACGAGTGCTACTGATTTCTTGACCCTGATGTAACTCCCATCCGTGGCAACTTGAACCACCCTTCCATAGGGCGTTTCCATAGCACTTCAACCATTGTTGTTCTTTTTTAGCTTTAATTTTTGTTTTTTTTTTGGGAAATTAAGCCACAGAGAGGTCCATAATTAGATTCTTGACGGAGTTAATCACCAGCTTAGGCTGTTCCAGTTTGCTTGTAACATCAACTTGTTTTTGAAAGTCCAAAGTGACCATACTGTTGCCAAAAACACATAACTCTACTTGCTATCTGGCATGATAATGTTCCTAAAATCTGAATTCCTAAAATTTGAATTAATATTTGTTTGAAACCAATTATCATGGTTGATTCTATTGCCACTAATTTTGTCACAATATGTGTGTCATTAATTATCAATTTTGCACCATGTTGTGACTTTTTTATTTTAAGTTGTTACCATTGACATTGTGCAAATTATGATTTGTGATAACATGAATTTATTGTCACTGAATTATAATTAATAACAATTTTTTCATCATCACTTGATATATTGTCTCAAATTTATTTATTTTCTTGTAGTGATTCGTCACGACAATGTTATAGTTTGTATAGTCAAAGTAAAAATTAATTTGGATCTCACTTTTCTTAAGAATTTAATAAGATCATAACATATTATTTTAGAATTTATAAGCTGCTCTCCAAAATTCGATAGAAAGGTTTAAAACATGTTGTCACGTATTTTAAAGAGTTTAACATCGAAAAAACATATTTTAAAGAGTCTGTAAATTCAATCAAATATCCTCAACATGTTTGATTAATTTTAAGTGGAACATCTACAAGCTTTTCATCTTATAAGACATTTTTTGAACTCAGAAATATTGCACGTACATTGTTTTAAAAACAAACTTTTCAGAATATTAAATTAGGAAATAAAAAATCGGAAAACTTAGAAATTATCAGTGTAGATATAATAAATATATGGCCAATTAAATGTACAAGAAGTAATCTTCTCCAAGCAAACGGAAGTTGGAGGGAATTTGGGAATTGTTTCAAATCAAGCTTAAGGAGGTTCATGATAAATTTAGGGGTGATCGCGGTTCGATATCAATTTTTTTAATATATGTAAAATCGAATAGTCATATGTGACTTTTTAAAAAAAAATACATTTTAAATTGTGGTTTTTTAAATTAAAATCAAAAGTGCGGTTTTAAGCGGTTCAATTAGGTGTGGTGCGGTTTGGCAATTTTAAACAAAAAAATAAATAATTAGACAAAAGAATTAAATATGTTATCTTCTAATATCAATAAAACATTTAAATTAACATTATCTTCTAATATCAATAAAAGCGTAAGTAGAAAATTATTTTAGAATATGTATAAAAACTATACACTATTTGGTTAAAAAAATTACTTTAAAAATAAAAAAATAGTGTATTATTAATTATTATGGTTTATATATTGCATATATTTAAGTTTCTTTACTAATATTATATACAAAATGCTATTAATCTAATAAAAAGTATTATTAAAGTTCATATTAGAATCTTTAATGGGTTGCATTGCTTGATTCCACATCATATCCATTTATTTTGAATTACAGATATTTATAATTGGATATTATCCATCAAATATTCTAAAATTCAAAGCGTACTTGGATCGGACTCGGTTTAAAATACGCTCCATTGACAACACTATCCGTATCCATTTAACTTTATCGAATATTGGTACAAATACAGATAAAATCAATATCACTATAGTATCCATCGAATATCGAGTAATCCATATCTGATTATAATTTTTAAAAATAAAATTCAATTATAAAAATTTGAATATCCGTGTTCAATTATGAATATTCGAACATCTTATTTTATTGTAAATAATTGATATTTAACTATAATTAATTAAATATCTGAAATTGTGTATATGTAATTCAACCACGATTTTTATTTAAAATCTACTTATTTACAAAAAAATTGCATGTATCTATATCATAAACTTTTATTAGTAACACCTAAAGTTGATATATATGTATTTATTTTTATACCTTTGTAAGTTATAAAGTCATGATTATCCATTACAAAATTTCCATATATGTTATTTGAAAATATAATTTATTGTTTATTATTCACATAATATAAATCATTTATTTACTTCTATATGTCTTGTAGTATATCAAAATTAATGCATATAATTATTAAAAATACAAATTTTAAAAAAACTACTAAGTACCAAATGAATTTTACAAAATTATATCAATAAATACATCAATTAATTTTTAAAAAATAAAATATTATTAACATCACATAAATATTCTAGTATACATAGAATTTATTTTTCAAGCATTATTTATTGAATATAATTAATAGATACAACTAAATTATAGATGATCAAATATATAAATAGATATGTATTCGGAGTGTATATTAAAATTAAACGAATCATATCTAATTAACTTATATGTATCTATTTATAATTGGATATCTAAAATTGAATAAAAATAATATTCACTTTAAATAAATACAAATATTTTGCTCTATAAATGAATACGAATACAAACAGGCGAATTTTCGATTATGCATTTATAACCTTATAAATCATTCAAATTGAATTGATACAAATTTTTTATCTATATAAATAATAAGACGGGAAATTTGTTTTACAATCAGTAATATCAATTTCATATTCATAATGTTATATTTGTTTTTTCCAAAACCAAAATAGTATTTCAATTGGCTAAGCTACCAATAAAGAAAAAGTCATTTGTTATGAATATCAAGTTGTGGAAACTGAGCTGGAAATAGAGTGGCAAAATTGACCTTTTCTCCAATTGGCTGCGTTGCGCCGCTCTTTTTTTTTTTTTTCCCCAACTAAAACAAAACCGCGTCTCTTTAGCTCCGCCGGTTTTATTATATTTTTCATTTTTCTTTTTGGGAATATTCCGGAATGGTACTTCCGAAAAAGCGAACGCGTCTGAGGGTAAAATAGATATTTCATTAAAAAGTTATTCATTGCAACGGCTAGAGAAATTTGAGCTATAATCGTCTACTTTTCACCAAAGTTGACATTATACTTTTGGCCCCACTTGACCAGTGTTGCTCATTATCGTTTTTTTGTTTATGAACTTCAAAATTTGAAAATAAAACAAATTAATGGGGTGGAATATATATATATATATATATATGTATGTATGCATGTATAATTCAGAAGATCATCCAATTAAATGTCACTTGTGATTGTTTAGACAGTCTCATTGTATTTTATTGTAAAACATATGAAATAATAATATTTTTAGATTTTAATTTATATACATACATTGTTGTTAATAATTATCCAAAAAAAAATCAAATCATCTACAATCTAAGATAAGATATACGATATTTTAATTCAAATTAAATAATAAAA
Source organism: Petrea volubilis (assembly GCA_026212405.1). NCBI lineage: Eukaryota > Viridiplantae > Streptophyta > Magnoliopsida > Lamiales > Verbenaceae > Petrea > Petrea volubilis. The sequence continues at coordinate 17,819,862 of CM047876.1, read as the reverse complement.
TGCTTATTTTTTATTTATATTGACTTATTTTTTAGTATGTGTCAATTACTTTAACTTTAAAATTTAAAATTATCATTGAATATATAGTGTTATCAATTGAACTTTTGGATGTATCAATTTATCAATTACTTTTCTATAATGTAATTTTAGAAACTTATGTTTTACTAAAAAAGTATTTATTTTCTATCAAATTTTTATAATATATAAATAAAAAATATTATTTCCCGTAGTTGGCACGGGGTAAGTGCTAGTTCTAAAATATTAGATAGTTCAGAGTCTCATTTTTATACTTGTTCAAAGCATGATTATTTATGTAATTTATTATTTCCAAAGACATATCTACAATTTCCTCTCACTCTCTCTCCATTAGTATACGTAATCAAATCTTAACTTTTATTAATTATTTTGAGTATTTACAAATAACAAAGATGATATGATTATGCTTTTTGATTATTCGACTTACCAATATATAGTTATAATATAATTTACTTAGGATTATACTTGTAGCTTCTTCAAAAAGAAAAAAAAAACATGCCTACACTCATGTATACTTATGTGGCTACGCACAAATAAATAATCCTAATAATATGTAATAGTAAAAGTTAGGGTAAAATACACTTAACTCCCTTCAAATATGTTTATGTAACACTTTATCGATCCCTTTGTACTATAATAAGCTCCATTTACCTCCTCCATCTTAATTCATACACAAACAAGACAATAACTATTATTTATAAAATTCCTATTATAACCTTTTAGCCTTTTAAACTCCAAGATTACTTATAAGAAAAATATAAAATACAAAAAACTTTTTGAATTATTGATGTTAAGTAAAACTTTATACCTTTTCACATTATGTCATTGATTTATTTTGGTAATAAAGTGCCAACATCAATTTTATTCTCAATCTCACAAGTTTATTATTATATATTGAAGATCACAAATGTGCATTTTAAGTTGTTTATAATTTTATTTTTTATCCAAAAAACTTAGCTAAACTATTGCACATTGTCCAACTCTTTAAACAAATGATGCTCAAAGCATTGGATAAAATTGTAGTTATTATATTTTTGTACAACAAACTTTAGGAATTTGAAAGAAATAAGTGAAAGCATGAACTATTAAATGATGATGATGATGATGATGATAATAATAACAATAATAATAATAATTTTTTTTTAAGATCTAAAAAATCAATTTCAATATTTATCAGAATAAAATAAGTATTAACTAACATCCAAAAAGGCATTCATAAATAAAATAAAATAAAATTCCTACAAAAACTTCGAAGTCTATTACAAACATTTGTATTATGATAGTACTATAATATAAATGAAAAAAATAATTGTGGTTGTACAGTTTATCTCTATCACACAAATAAGTGTTTTTATTATTTTAAAATTTAAATAAAAGTCAAAGGTTGTTATACATATTTTATAAGTAATTGTTAGCGCTTTGTTTTAAGTAATTGTTAACGCTTTGTTTGTGTATAAATTGAGATGGAGGGGTTAAATAAAGCTTATTATAATATAAGGTGGTAAAGTGTTACATTAGCATAGTTCAAGGGAGTTAAGTGTATTTTGCCCTAAAAGTTATAACAATTAACAATAATAACAATAAAAATTAGGGGTGTAAATGGATGCTAAATGGATTGGATATGTTGGTTCCATATCCGTATCCATTTAATTTTATCGAATATTGATACGGATACGGATATTGATGGATATTTAAAATCAACATTTGTATTAGTATCTGTCGGATATCGGATATATCCATATCCGGTTGTAATTTTTAAAATTTAAATTCAATTATAAATATTTGAATAATCGAATCCAATTATGAATATTTAAGTATATTATTCAATTGTAAATACTTGATATTCAATTGTGATTAATTGAATATTGAAATTTGTGTATACAATTTAGTCATTTTTTTTATATATAATCTACTTATTTACAAATACACAAACACACACACATAGATATATATAGGTGCCATATTTTTTTTTATTAATAACACTTAAAGTTCATATATGTTTGTTTATTTATTCTTTTTATATTTTTTGTTAGTTATATAAAGATAGGATATCCATTAAAATAATCCATGTGTTTTATTTGAGTCAACAATTTATTATTTATCATTCACATAATGTGAACTATTTATTTTTTATTTCTATATATCTTATAATATATGAAATATAACGCGTATGATTATTAAAAATATAATTTTTTAAAACTATTAAGAACAAATGAATTTTACAAAATTATATCAAAAAACATCAATTAATTTTAAAAATACAGTATTATTAAAAGCACATACAAATTTTAGTATACATATTGGTTATTTTTTTCCAAACATTATTTACTGGATATAATTAATGGATACAATTAAATTATAAATAATCGAATATATAACAGGTATGCATTCGGAGCGGATATTAAACGGATCGGATATCAAATTACCATATCCTTATCCATTTATAATCGAATACCTATAATCGAATACGGATAATATTCTCTTTAAATGAATATGGATATTTTTCCTATAAACAAATAGGTATGCGAATGGTAATCGAATTTTCGACTATTCATTTACATCTCTAATAAAAATCATAAGTTCTAATAGATTTTGGGATGATATGAATTTAAATGAATTTTTAGAAAATATCTTCTGAGATATCTGCATTTAGATTCACATAAATAAGTTCATCATCAAAATTTTAATTTTTCATTTAGAGTTACCACTAACTATAGGAGAATAACTTATAAATTTATTGAGATTCGGTGCAATTACACAAACCACCCCTATAAAATTGAAAATTACACCAACCACTCTTGCAATCAACATTTGTTAGGATTTCATCGATGGGTATTGGCGTAAATGGTGCAAATACTTTGCCCTCAATTTAAAAAAAAAAAAATTGTAGAGAACTAGTAAAAAAGAAATGACAATATTATCTATCGCCTTATTTGAAGAAAAATAATGTGTAATTGAGCCCATTACAATCAAGATCTTCAGTACTCTTATAGCCCACACATCTCAAATACTGATGTGGCCCGATATACCCGAGGCCACATCGGCGCCACGTCAGCTCAAGATGCCAACCGGAGGCCGCCATCCGACTAGGAGTGCGCCCAATAATGTCTATGCCCTATCAGGAAACGCCAAAGCACCCTACCGCCTGTGTTTCCTCGAAGTCACGTTGCTCCTCGGACAGGGTTTGACCTCCTCGGAGTATCACCCCCATCTCCGCTATCCTCGAACCATCCTACGGGGATCCGATAAGACCCCTCTATTCTCGGACGATTCCACTCCATCCTCGATGTGGTCTCAATAATAACGATCTCTGACACCGGAGTGTACTCCTCTGACACAATGTGTACCCGACGCATCCCCGGCACGCGCCGGGGAATATTCCCGTACGTATAATAAGGCTGGGCCGACCTAACCCTAATCCTGCCCACTCGTCTCCAATTATTATAAATAGCACACCGTTACTGTTCATACGGTAAGTTTTTGACACAATTATATACATTATTACCTTCCGATCACTTGCTCGAATTCTGACTTGAGCGTCGGAGGGTCTTCGCCGGAGACACATCCGGCTAAGCTCACTTGTGTTCCATCCTTGCAGAGTAGGACCCGACCAGCAATCAACACCTTTGCTCGGAGTTTGAAAGGACTTTGGACAACTATCCTCGAATTTGTCCCTTGCTCGGAGTGACATGTTCTTCGGACCAAATCCGACCACATCAAATACGTATCATGTGATAGAGAATATTTTAGTCATATGAAAATTGGTTAAGATATTGAGTACAAATTTCAAGAGTAAAATATAATTTTTACTCATTTTTCTTGATGTCAACAAAAATAGCCAATTGTGTTGGCGGTTAGAACTTAGAACTAAGTGTGAGATCTTAATAAGCGTCAAAGATGGTTAGTGTGATTTTCAATTTTAAAGGGATGACTGGTGTAATTATAACAAATTTCAAGGGTAAATTTAGTATAACTATCCCTATACAAAAATGACTACTCAAAAATAATAATATATCAGAAGCTAAATTGTATTCTTCGCCGCGTAAGCCCCCCAAATCCTCGTCATTTTTACAGCTTTTGTCCTTGCCCACTTTTTGCGCACGCTTCCCAATCCATAATTTATTACAAAAAAATTCAAACTGGCCAAAAAAAAAAAAAAAAGTAAAAAAGAGAGAGATAGAGAGAGAAACAAAAATTTTCATCCCTTTTATACTCGACCACAGTAAAAACCCAAAACCCATGCCCCACCATTCTCATTCTTCTGGTTTTAGACTAAAAAAAGAAAGAAAAAAACCATCCTTTTTTTTTGCTGAAAAGACCAGCCCTTTTCTTTGTTATTGTACATTTTTCAAGGTATAGCTCCATGGAAGAAACTCAGATCTCTTACATCTTTTGCCCCGTTTATCAAACTGATATGAATTCATGTACCAAGTTCTTTTTGTTTGCTAATCTACAAATGAGCCATTGAATTAATAGTGTACGAAGATTAGAGCTTTATTCTGGGGTTTCGGGGAGGAGAGAGATTTTGCCGTCTTTACTGCCATTTTCTTGTGTAGTCGACTGCTATTTTTCAAGATTTTTTATTTTTTTTATTTGGTTTTGTGTTTTGAATCTTTATGACTTCATCCCAGAAACCCATTTGGAGATCATTTAAGACCAGGTCAGAGTAGCATTGGTATTACAGTTGTAATTTTGTAATATCTGCATACCATGAATGTATCTATGTGTGTATGTATATGTGTAACGTAGGTGTACATTATTATATTAGTATAGTATTTGTTTTTTTTGAATGTTTCATACACGTCTTGGGGGGAGGCCGTTTCTTTGTTTTTATATGAATTGCCTACTTCTTTTTAAGTATTGGGAGAGTGAGTAGTAGGGGTAACCTGATATAAACCTCTCTCTCTCTGTCTCTCTCTGTACCAACTCCCATTGAATACATGCGGGATATGTGATTTGTTCACACGTTTTGAATTGCTATTTATGTCTGAAGGAGTCTTTTGGACGTCTCTTTGATCCGTATATCTTCTTGGGCTTTGAACTCTGTTGAAGGGTTCTTCTTGGAAAGTTGAGATCTTTAGGGGTGAAATGTTGTGTTGTATTCTTGATCTTCATTGCTGTTTTACCAGTTTCTGCAGATTATCGGTACTTTATCTTTTCTTGTGATTTTAGTTGTTGAATGTGTTCCGGAAAACAAAAAAGATTTGAAATTTTGGCCGGGAAAGCAGCCCCTCATGCTCCGCTTTTTCTGAAAAGAAGAGAAAGTGCATAGTAGTTTTGTAGAAAGAGAAAGTGTTGTGATCTGACCTAAAGATTTTTAATTCTTTAAGTCTTTCTGGAATCTGGGTTTTACTGAAATAAGATAATCCTTGCAATTCGTGGGACAAAGTTATGTAAGATGTTGGGATGTAATAAAGACGACTATATAGAGGGCAAAATGTGCTTGTGAATTTAAATTTGAACTATAACGAAAATACTCTTATGGTTCTATTTTCTAATAGGCTTTCTGTTTTGATTTCATTTTCTGTTTCTTCGATGAGTTTTTCAGGTGTGGGAGACAATTATCTAATTTTCCAGTGCAAATCGTGCAAGGATGGCAGGAAGATCCTTCAGACCTTCTGATTCACAACCTGGAAGAGGTTCAGTTCCTCCAACTGTAACCTTTACAAGAAGGACATCATCAGGTCGATATGTCAACTTGTCAAGGGATAGTCTCGATAGTGAAATAAACAGTGTTGAATTTTCAGAATACACTGTGCAAATACCGCCAACACCCGATAACCAGCCCATGGATCTTGTCAGGATGGAGCCTCCAATTTCGCAGAGGGTTGAGGAGCAATATGTATCTAGTTCTTTGTTCACGGGTGGGTTTAACAGTGTCACTCGTGCCCACTTGATGGATAAGGTGATTGAGTCTGAGACTAACCATCCCCAGATGGCTGGCACGAAAGGGTCCTCGTGTGCGATACAGGGTTGTGATGGGAAAGTGATGAGTGACGAGAGGGGTGTTGATATCCTCCCCTGTGAATGTGATTTCAAAATATGCCGTGATTGTTTTGTTGACTCTGTTAAGACAGGTGACGGGATATGTCCAGGTTGTAAAGAGCCTTACAAGAATACAGATTTGAATGCAAGCTCAGTTGAGCCGGGACAGCCGTTGCCTCTGCCATCTACTGCTGGGATGTCTAAGATGGAGAGGAGGTTGTCATTAATGAAGTCAGCTAACCGGTCTGCAGTCATGAGGAGCAATTCAGGGCTGATGAGGAGTCAAATGGGGGTTGATTTTGATCATAACCGTTGGTTATTTGAGACAAAGGGAACGTATGGGTATGGTAATGCGATATGGCCAAAGGACGGAGGGTTCACGGATGATAAAAATGATGAATCGGGGGAGCCTCCTGAGCTTCTGGGCAAACCGTGGAGGCCGCTCACCCGTAAATTGAAGATAACAGCAGCAGTTCTCAGCCCGTATAGGTAAAAGCCATTTTGCTTCACTCTCTGTTTTTCTGTTTTTGCTTTTTTTTATTATAAATTTTGGTTTAATGCCATCATGTGAGTTGCGTTTGCAGCATGCCAAATACATTTGAGCTTATGTGAAAGAACAAAATTGACTAGTAGTTAAAAATTTACGGAATATAATTTCTAGGAAGATGTGGAACTCTGGCAGATCGTAATGTCTAGTAAATCAATCGAATCACCCTTCAGAAGATCAATTGAATCACTCTACAGAAGAATGTATTGGTTGAGTTTCATTCATTGTTCAAATATATTTAGTCGGTAACATATTTTTGTCATAAAATTGTTTCCTGATGCTTGGGTGGGCTAACCTGTTACAAATTCATGGCATATGCCCTCAATGAGGCTACATTACATCAGTAAAGCAGTACGAGAAGTCCCGTATTATGGTTATCTGATCGTATCATTTTCCTATACATGTCTCAGTGTTGGTGGAACTGCTTATTTCTGATTGTCTTCAATTCAAGATTGTGAATTATAGGTTTTACTTGTTATCCAATCATCCCAATATGCTTAATTTTTATAATTCATATATATTGCAGACTTTTAATTTTTGTTCGTATGGCTGTTCTGGGACTATTTCTGGCATGGAGGGTCCGCAACCCTAATGAGGATGCTAGATGGCTTTGGTTAATGTCAATCATATGTGAAATTTGGTTTGCTTTCTCTTGGCTACTCGACCAGCTCCCGAAATTCTTCCCTGTTAATCGTGCCACTGATCTTAATGTCTTGAAAGAAAAGTTTGAGACACCAAGTCCCGCCAATCCAACTGGCAAATCTGATCTTCCCGGAATAGACATATTCGTCTCCACTGCGGATCCAGAAAAAGAACCTCCACTCGTAACAGCAAACACTATCCTATCCATTCTTGCAGCTGATTACCCTGTCGAAAAGCTTTCATGCTATGTTTCTGATGATGGTGGAGCGCTCCTCACGTTTGAGGCGATGGCGGAAGCAGCAAGCTTTGCCAACTTATGGGTCCCGTTCTGTCGTAAGCATGACATTGAACCAAGAAACCCCGAGTCGTACTTTGGCCTGAAAAAAGATCCCTTTAAGAATAAGGTTCGGCCCGATTTTGTGAAGGATCGTAGGAGAGTTAAGCGCGAGTATGATGAGTTCAAGGTGCGAATCAATGGTCTACCCGATTCAATCAGGCGTAGGTCTGATGCATTTAATGCGCGGGAAGAAATCAAGGCCATGAAGCTGAGGAGACAGACTGCTGGTGAGGATGAAATGTTGGAACCTTTGAAGGTCTCAAAGGCGACCTGGATGGCGGATGGGACCCACTGGCCGGGGACATGGACAGTTTCTGCCCCTGAACACTCTAGGGGTGACCATGCTGGAATCATACAGGTATTTATTTAAGAAAGATCTGATGCTTTGTGTAGGTTTTATGGAGTTTCATGGGATTTTTGAAAAGATCTAATCCATGGAATATTGATCCGAGCACTTTCATTGTTTTAATTGGCACTGGGTAAATGTGTTGCTTTCTTTTGCTGTTTATTATACTTAGAAACTCACATTTGTTGCTTACTTTAAGCGAGCAGCTGTACTTATTCTGCGGGGATGAGTTTTGAATTAATGAGATCTTCTTCAATTCAAACTGTAGGTAATGCTTAAACCTCCAAGCGATGAACCTCTCCTCGGAACTGAAGAAGGCATCCCTCTTGATTTCACTGAAGTTGACATTCGTCTTCCCATGCTCGTCTATGTCTCTCGTGAAAAGCGACCGGGGTATGATCACAACAAGAAGGCTGGGGCCATGAATGCATTGGTTCGGGCCTCAGCCATCATGTCCAATGGGCCCTTCATACTGAATCTCGACTGTGATCACTACATCTACAACTCACAAGCAATAAGAGAAGGCATGTGTTTCATGATGGACCGTGGTGGCGACCGTATTTGTTATGTTCAATTTCCTCAAAGGTTTGAGGGGATAGACCCGTCTGACCGCTACGCAAATCAAAACACTGTTTTCTTTGATGTGAACATGAGGGCCCTAGATGGGCTTCAAGGCCCGGTTTATGTCGGCACGGGGTGCCTCTTCCGAAGGACGGCACTTTATGGGTTCGACCCTCCCCGTTCTAAAGAACACTCGGGTTTTTGCAGTTGTTGCTTTGCCCGACGTAAGAAAAGTGCGTCCGTCGCCTCAGCACCCGAGGAGCACAGAGCGCTTAGAATGGGAGATGATGATGATGATGAAATGAACCCTTCTCTTTTCTCTAAAAGATTTGGCAACTCAAATTCACTTATAGATTCAATTCCCGTGGCGGAATTTCAAGGTAGACCGCTTGCAGACCACCCAGCTGTGAAGAATGGGCGACCACCAGGTGCTCTAACTATCCCTAGGGAACTCCTTGATGCCTCAACCGTTGCTGAGGCAATTAGTGTCATCTCATGCTGGTATGAAGACAAAACTGAATGGGGCAATCGGGTCGGGTGGATATATGGGTCGGTGACTGAAGATGTGGTGACTGGCTATAGAATGCACAATCGTGGTTGGAAATCTATATATTGTGTCACTAAAAGGGATGCTTTCCGTGGGACCGCCCCGATCAACCTAACTGATAGGCTCCACCAGGTCCTCCGGTGGGCCACTGGGTCGGTTGAAATCTTCTTCTCACGCAACAACGCTTTGCTTGCTAGTCCTAAGATGAAACTTCTACAAAGAATTGCTTACCTCAATGTGGGCATCTACCCGTTCACCTCGTTGTTCCTGATTGTATACTGCTTTTTGCCGGCATTGTCGCTCTTCTCAGGTCAATTTATAGTACAGACTCTGAACGTCACCTTTTTAACGTACCTTCTTGTCATCACCCTCACGCTATGCGCGTTAGCAGTTCTTGAAATCAAGTGGTCAGGCATCAATCTTGAAGAATGGTGGCGAAACGAGCAGTTCTGGTTGATTGGAGGGACGAGCGCCCATCTTGCAGCTGTTTTACAAGGGCTACTTAAGGTGGTGGCCGGAATTGAGATCTCATTCACTCTTACTTCAAAATCTGCCGGAGACGACAATGATGATGACTTCGCCGACCTGTATATAATAAAATGGACTTCTTTGATGATCCCACCTATTACCATCATGATAACCAACTTGATCGCCATAGCAGTTGGGGTTAGCCGGACCATATACAGTGCTATTCCGCAATGGAGCCGTTTGCTGGGAGGCGTGTTCTTTAGCTTTTGGGTGTTGGTTCATCTCTACCCGTTTGCAAAAGGATTAATGGGACGAAGAGGGAGGACGCCTACCATCGTGTTCGTGTGGTCGGGTCTTATTGCTATTACTATCTCGCTTCTTTGGGTTGCGATTTCGCCCCCGGCGGGGAGTACACAGATTGGAGGTTCCTTCCAGTTTCCATGATCTTGATTTACTTGAACAGAATTAATGTTTTTTTGGAAAGGAAATGATCTGATGCTGTCTTCAGTTAGTTCTATGTAGTCATTATTTTTGTTTTTATTTTGAAATGTTTAAGAGGCAAAGACAGCAAGAAGGTATAGATTCTTTGTGATTCATAAACTTCATGGTGTAGAATATAGTTTAATTCATTCTTTATTTGAAGATTCTTCCTTTGTTTTGACATCGGAGATCAGCAATATCTGCTGCCTCTGGATTTTGCTTTTGTGTGAGTTGATAGAAAAATAAGTTGAAGGTATTTAATTATCATTTCAAACTAAACGCTTTATTGTAACTATTTGTCTTGGCACATGGGTGTGTGTGCAAAATAAAAAGATAATAAAATTTAATTATATTTTTAAATATAAATAGTATAAAGTACAAGTAGTGATTAATTTTTTGTATGAGTATAATTTTTTTTAACTCTATATAAATGTATTATTAATTAACAATAAGTAAAAAATAAAATAATTTAAAACAAATACAAAGAGAGTTGATAAATGTGAAATAGTGGGGATAAGAGAGGAGAGAGAAAAGAGAGAGGCGATAGAGAAATTGAGAAAGGAAGGAAAAAAATTGTAGAAAAGTAAAAGAGGGAGAGAAAAATTTGATAGACCAAATATATCAAAAGCAGTTACTAAATTAGGTCAATACTTTATATAATAGTATAGATAATATATATCTATAAAATTAGGGATGGCAATGGGGCGAGATTGGCCAAACCTGGGATCCGCCCCGCCAAGTTTTTTTTATGGACTCGGATTCGCCCCGGACTCGGCGAGCCTGGGTTGGACCGATTGATCCTGTTTATATTCTAAAAAAATGAAAAAAAAAATATTTTTTAAAAATTGTATTATCATAAATTTTGGAAATATAAAAAAATAATAACATTATCAAAGAACTAATATTTCAAAATTTCTATAAGCGTATTTTAATTTTTGAGAAGTTTAATATAATTATTATATATTTATTTATACATATTTTGAAATAACAACTTATTTACTAATGTTCTATAATTATTTTAATATACAAAAGTATTATGTTTATATTTTTTGTAACTATTTATGAAATATATACATTTGTTTATGAAGTATAAGTATAAATCATATAAATTTATATATATTAATAAAAAAAATATATACATATAATTCAACCGGGGCGGGTCCGGGTTTTGATATGCAAACCCGAGACCCACCCTGGACTTGGTTATGAGTACAAAAACCTACATCGGGTCTTGGTTCGGGTACAACCCGAACTCATTGCCATCCCTATATAAAATGAATGAGATACATAAATTACATTTATATAATTTTTCGAGAGGCTACATATGATATCACTCATTCAAATTTAAGGGGGTGAGAAGTTATCCAAAAGAAAAAGATAATTTATGGATGAAGAATCTAATCAATTTTTCCAATTAACAGGAAAACCTATGTATGTCTATACAATGAACCAATTGATGTATAACTAATTTCTTGGTAGTGTAGTTCTTTGTAAAAAACAATGCTCTCTAGCAAAAACACTCAGCAAGCTACTAATGACCCACCTTCACATGAAGACGAAGACTTGATCCAAAGAAGCATAAAAAAGATCAAGCTAACACTCTCTCATGACGAGACTATGGGAGAGGCATTGGATATGACTAGGGAAGAAACACCAAAAGAAACACAAAAACAATTGTACCTAGACTCATTGATTGGGAAAAAGAAGGCCAAGGCAATAAAATTCTCTATTGATGGAATGACAGACCTTGAGAAAGTGAAAAAGATACCACCTACGGAAGATTAACCATTCCCGAAAATCATGCTCGACCTAGAATACGCACACCAGATTCAACTTCCGTGGAAGGAAAGCATCATCTTGAAGATGCTATGGAGCTCGATCAACTTCAATATCCTTTCAGCCAAGATTAACACTATGTAGAGACTTCAAGAGGATTCAACTTGATCGACCTTGGTCGGAACTGCTTCATCTTGAAATTGGAAGATAAAGATAAGGCTGATTTCATCCTCATTGAAGGACCTTGGGTTATCTCGAACCACTATCTAGTTGCTAGGAAGTGGTACCCGAATTTTCAACCATCGAAAGATAAAATCAGCACAGCCATCACTTGGGTTCGTGTATTGGAGCTTGCCATTGAATATTACAAGGAAGAGATAGTGTATGGAGTGGCATCTAACCTTGGAGAGCCGATAAAGGTGGACCATAACACGTATTAGGCTTCATGGGGTAAGTTTGCGCATTTTTGTGTACAAATTGATTTAGGAAAACCACTACATAGTGCTATTGACGTTAATGATCTCATACTACTTGTGGAGTATGAAAAACCTGCCTACAATTTGCTTTAATTGTGGGAGGGTTGGCCACTAAGCCCAAGAATGTCCTCAAACGAAGACAAATTTCAGCGACAACGAGGTACTAATGTGCTCAAGCTTGAGGGCAACCCAGACTTCTTCCAATGGTTAAAAGATAATGTATTCGGGGATTGGATGATAGTGAAAAAGCAGAAGTCCAATGGATAGTATAGGAAAACCAACGGACAGTCTAGCAAGCTGAATAACAAGTTTGATAGTTTGGGTAATCTCTCAGATGAGTAAATTGACAAGGTAGACCATGCATAGGAAGGACACCAATTTTTGGGACATGCCAGCACCTTTCCATCAAAAGCGTTTTTGGCCCAGACCCCTAAAAAGCCTCCACATAAAAAAGGGAACCCTAACCCTAGTGCATACGCTAGCCCAACCTAAAACTTGTATGCAAATAAGAAAACCATTCTGACCATTCCCAAAAGTAATCCGAAACTAGATACTGACTTATCCCTCATATACCCATTGACCTTAGCTGCCTACCCCCTGTATTACACCGATCATCAACCCTACCAAGAAAGCTAATACCTCTCGAAACCTTACCATTTCCTCCCCTCAACATCACCCTATGCATAGTCAAACACCTACCCATTCTGATGGTGGAAACTAGCTTATTGGACGAAATCTATAGCAATCCGAAATAAGGATAGGGTATATGTTGCTACAACAGGAGATGAATACCCTATCCTTAATGTTTTACCCCTATATGAGGCTTTACTTTGTCCACTCCCTAAAAACTGATCCACTATTTTGGCAGTTGGAACTCAAAATCCAAGAATGGATAAACTGTACGTTGGAAACTCACCTGAGTACGACGATGGGTGATGTCAATGCACGTTGAGTGCATTACTAGTGCATCAGATCATATGGGACCTTGAGGGGAGGCCGATCGCATGCCCACTCTCACTAAACTTACTTTATAGCTAGCCGATAAGATATTATCGTGGAATTGCCAAAGAACACGGAGCCGATCTTTCAGACACAACTTCAGAGGCCTCATTCACGACCACAACCCGGATGTAGTTTTTCTCCTTGACACGAAAGTGTCCGAGGAACAAGCTCAACGGATTTCTAACAATTTCGGATTTTTTGACGTTTGTCAGGCTCCCACTATAGCGAGGAGGGGGAATTTGGATGCATTAGGATGCTAGAAGGATCACTGTCAACATCCTACTAGTTACGCCCCAAATGATCCATGCGATAACTGGTCCGAAACTTGAAGAGGAGTGGCTATGCTCTGAGGTGTAAGCGAGGCCCAATCCAGGGAGGAGAGATCATTTTTGGGGATCTTTGCAAGAACTACATGGCAATATTAATTGACATTGGTTGTTAACTGGGGATTTCAATGATATCGTACACATCAATGGAGGGGGGGGGGATCGCTCATTGGAATAGGTGTTCTTGGTTGCTAGATAGAGTGCAAAACTATGAACTTATGGACCTTGGCTCTCAAGGACTACAATATACTTGGACGAACAAGAGGAGTGGATTTAGGAACATCAAGGAGCGTTTAGATAAGCCCTTAGCTAATTCTGAAAGGAGACTCTTATTTTGCAAACCCTCGTTCTTAACCTCCCACGCACGTACGCACTCGGATCATAGTTCCATTTTCACGTATTGTCATGGTATGGACTCCTGTCTTAGTCATAAGCCTTTTCATTTTGAGTTAGCTTGGTTAACGCATCCTAATTGGGCCACACAAATCGAATCTATATGGAGCCGTGACAAATAACTCCTAAATGTCTTGTTCGAATTGCCTTCATGCATGTGCAAATGGAATAAAGAGCAGTTTGGGAACATTTTTTATAAAAAAAGAAACCTACTCATTCGGATTAATAGTCTCCAAAAAAGATTATGTGAGTCTTAATAGTTTTTTCTTGCAAAACTTTGAGAATTGCTTTGTTGAGAAGTATAACCAAGTCATTCACCAAGAGGAGTTACTTTGGTTTCAAAAGTCCAGAGTTAATTGGCTCGAAGTTGGTGAAAAAATTACAAAATTCTTTCACCTTTTTACCCTTTGTAGGAGAAGAAAGAATAAAATTAATGCCCTTATAGTGGATGGGAATTGGCTCAAAGCTGGTGACACAAATACGAAATTCTTTCACCTTTGTAGGAGAAGAAAGAATAAATTTGTCGCCCTTATTGTGGATGGGAATTGGCAAATGAATCAAGATTTGAATAAACTCATGTCTCTGATTTCTTCCGCTGCATTTTTAGTGTCCAAGACCACATTGATCCTTATGGCCTACTTATAGTCCTCTCCAGAGAGATGCATACGTCACTCAACCCTGATGTCACGAGGGAGGAGATCTTGGGGGTTTTTAAGAATATGCACCCACATAATACCTCCACTTTTAGGGCATTATAGGCCAATCTATGAGCGATTTTGTCCGTAGTTGCTTCCGGCTCAACAAGGTGCCAAAAGCGATTGGAGACTCTTTTATTGTGCTCATTCCTAAAGTGCCGAACCATACTGTTGTCTCTGAGTTTCGTCAGATCGCCTTTTGCAATATCATCCTTAAAGTTTTCACTAAAATCATTAATACTAGGATAAAACTGTTCATGAATGACCTCATTAGCCCACACCACAGTAGCTTTATCCCAGGGAGAGAAACTCACGATAATGTCCTTCTTGTTCAAGAGCTCATCCATACCTTTGATAGGTCTAAAAGCAAAGCCGGGGTGTGGTTATCAAAATCGATCTAGAAAAGGTGTATGATAGGCTTAACTAGGATTTCTTGAGAGAAACTCTCCTTTTCATTAAATTCCCCAACAACCTTATTGAGCTTATTTTGAGTTGTTTCACTTGTGTCAACCCTCAGATATTTTGGAATGCAGAAGCCCTTGACCCAATGGAACCCACATTTGGTTTTAGACAAGGAGACCCTATTTCTCCTTATCTCTTTGTGCTTTGCATGGAAAGACAGACTATCATACCTCATAGAAGACACGATATGCAACAAGACATGGAAATCGGTTCGTCTCTGTCAAAAAGGTCCCTCAATCTCACACGTCCTCTTCGCTGGTGACATCATCCTTGTTGGGAAAGCTTCTGTTAAGAATGCTACCATCATCAATACCATGATAAGTAACTTTTTTTCTGACTCGGGGTTGAGAGTTAATATTGATAAGTCTGAAGTTTTGTTTGCTCCTTAGACAGATTCCAATATTAAATGATAAATTTGTGATGCTGTTCGGATGAGAAGCACAACTCAACTTGGAAAGTATCTTGGCATCAAAATTACGAGTGGCAGGGGGACCTGGGCTAACTACTCGGATCTTGTGGACAAAGTTAGGAATAATTTGCCTATTTAGAAGAGGTCTAGTTTAAGCTTAGTAGGTCGAGCTACTCTTATTAGGTTCGTCACATCATCTATACCGGTTTATACCATGCAATCCAATTGGCTCCCCTTCAAGGTTTGTCAATGATTAGACAAAATCAATAGAGACTTTCTTTGGGGAGGGAGCGAGGAAATTAGGAGAGTTCATCATGTGCGTTGGGGCAACGTGCTTCAAAACAAGAGCAAGGGGGTCTCGTAAGACTAACATTATGTTACTTGCCAAGGTAGGTTGGAAACCCCTTAAGAGGATAAGTCCTTCTGGTTTGATATCTTTCACAAAATGTACCTCAAGAATGAGGACATTTTAACACATACCCTTAGCCCTCAATCGTCTCGTGTTTGGAAAGGGGTTGTCAAGAGTATTAAACTAGTCGGATGATGGAGAATCAATCAAGGGGATAGGGCTTCACTGTGGTACGATAGGTGGTTGGGTGTTAAGGTGCAAAATGAGTATGAAGGGGTGCGAATTGATAGGGATGAGGATACGCTTCTTTTCTGTAACCTAATGGACAACCGAGGTGGTGGGGGGGTTGGGATTTTACCTCTATTCGGAGTCATGTCCTGGATAAGATCGAAGAATTGATTCGTATAATGCCAATTCCTCCGGAAGGACACATAAGCAATCTAGAATTTGGTTATGTACTCCTAGCGGAGCATACTCGTGTAAAATTGCATATAACTTGCTGAACTCATAGTCCACGTGCATGCACCACCGCACACAATGTGGAAGTGGGTATGGAGCCTTAATTGTCCTAAAAAAATTAAATTCTTGCTTGGTCTCTACAATCATAAATCACTACACACATATACACTTAGATTGCATAGGAACATCGCCTCTTCGGACTCTTGCATGCATTGCATGTCTCCCATCCCGAAAACTATCAGGCATATATTGCTTGAGTGTGGTAGGGCAATGCAAATTTGGGAGCACCTTATTGTCTCTACATAATTTATCTAGTTCTTAACCATTGATCGTGATAATTGGTTCCTTTCGAATCTAAGTGCATCCTTTCGTAACATTCTCCTACCCCATCTATCATGGCCCCACATCTTTCTAGCTATCATTTGGTCCCTTTGGTTAGCAAGGAACAAAACCACCATCCAAAACTATTCACCCACATTCAAGGAAATATTGTTCTTCATAAAGAGGTTGACATTGGACCTAGCTATGACATTCCCTAAAATCACGACTAGGAAGCAAAAAATGGTAGAAACAGTGATATAGAGGAAACCACCACTAGGGTGGGTTAAACTCAACACAGATAGAAGTTTCTAGTCAGGTACTAATAAGGCTAACCAACATGGTTGGCGTGGTGGTTCAAGCACCTCGTCCCTTAAGCATGAGGTCGGGGGTTCGATCCCTACCCATATGAATGGAGCAAACCATTTGGCCAGTCCCCTACCGCTTAGTGCGCTGACAGTAGGGACGGGGGATTAATCCTCTGGCTGTCGGCCGGAGGGATACCCTGGGAAACCAAAAAAAAAAAAAAAACTAATAAGGCGGCAATAGGCGGTCAAATTCGAGATCGCACAGGCAAGTGGGTACTTGGCTTTTCGATGAACTTGAGACAGGTAACCATAACCATGGCTGAACTCTTAAGACTGAGAGAGGGACTCAAGTGTGCATGGGAGAGGTGTTTCCCAAAGATTGAGGTAGAAGTTGAGTGTGAAGTGATTATGAAACTTCTCTCATCCAATGAACTCGATCACCCACATGCGGCTATTATTGAGGACTGCAGAAGCCTCATGAGACGCTCATGGCAAGCCTGCACACAACATATAAAGCACTCGGCTAACGCATGCGTTGATATCCTTGCCACTTGGCCAGGACATGGACTCAAGATTTTCATATTGGAAGAGTGCTCCTAGGTGGTTGTTGACACCCTTTTTGCAGAGGAACATAATCAAATTGTAATTGTTCCTCCTTACCAAAAAGAAAAAAAAAATTCTTGGTGTTGGCAGGGTCAGATTGAAGTAAGGGGGTACATTCTATAGTTTCAATTATATATATTAGTCGGTCAGACATATCCAATATGTATGCAAAATAAAAATAAAAATTAATTTAATTACATATTTAAATTATAAATATAAAATTAAAATATTTGTTAAACTTTATATATTTCCATATATTTTTAATTATTTGTAATGTATGTATTTTATTAAATTTAATATAGAAAATTATTTTAAAATAAAAATAAAATTATAAGATTAACAAATAAATAAGAAATAAATTATTTAAAGAAGATAAAAGAATGAAAAAATAAATATATGGATAGAGAAGATAGAACGAGGAAAGAAAGAGATTAATTACACATGGAAAATGATAGAGAATATAAATAAGAAAGTGGAGACATCAAAATAGATCAAAGACACTAAGGTGGTTATTAGCCCCCCTATGTGCTTTATTAATAACTAGCGATAACTAGCTATAAGTGCACACTTGATGTGTGTGTAAAATAAAAATAAATATAATTTAATTATATATTTAAATTTAATATATATTATTAATTTTTATCATTATAATTATAAAAATTCAAATAAGATTTAATTATATATTTAAAAATAAATAGGAAAGAGAATATAGGATTATGTGGGATATAAAAAGAAAAAAAATGTTGAATAGTTGAGAGGTAATAGATTAAATTGTGGATAGAAAAGAGGAGAGAGAAATTTAAAAACCAAACCAAAGACACAAACAGTTATTAAAATGATTAGATGGTGCTGATACTTTATAAAAGAGCATATACATATATATATATATATATGCTACAATTCAAAAGAAAATGTGAGTGATCCTTAGACACATTTTTTTTATATTATATATATATATATATATCATCTGTTCTAATAATTGGTATCTTTCCACAAATAATTGAAAGTTGATTTCATGATCTGTATCTTTGATTTTTGGAGACATAAAGTACCTATGCCAAATCCTGATAAATGAACCCACAAAATCCTTTGAATTGTATTTGATTAAATCCATTTATTGTAGACATTGCCTTATTTGCATACCCGAGCATTTTGAATTTCACATTTATCAAAGTATTCCATTACTAAGTACATTATTCATTCAATTAGATCACCGACACATATAGAGTGACCCAAATCCTTTAATGCATCATGTGACCCAATATACACAAATGATCCTTTAACATCATTATTGCTTTACAATTTGGCACTCACCCTCTCTTTATATATTGCACGCACACAAATAGGGATGGCAATGGATTCGAATTTGGTTGTCCCCGACCCAGTCAGGGCGAGTTCAAACTCGATAATTGGGCCTCAGGGCGGGTCATGAGTATGAAAGTTCAGACTTGTCCGGGTTCGGATCCAGTCTTAGGTCCACCTATACATGTCCCGAACTCGATCTGTATATATATGCATGCATATATATATATTATATAATATAATATATTTATAATATAAAAATATAATTTTATAAATTTTTTTAATTTTTTCACTTACTGAGTATGGTATAGACTATTAATTATTTTGTTATGTGATAACTTAGTAGTATAATGTTGAACTTGGTTGCATTAAAAACTTGGTTTATAGTTGGCTTTAATGTTATTTTTCTTCTTATTTTTTTTATAATTGGACATTTGGAGTATTTCGGTTGTTCATTGATAAAATTATTTAGTCATGTCTATTATTTGACTTGAAACATTGACAAAAGTATTTGATCATGCGGTTGTGCCTGTTGTTTTATTAGGCTTCATGTACAATTTGAAGTTTTTCTTTTATTAGGTTTCTTGTACGACTCAAAATGATTGTTTCAAAGAAATTTGTTAGAAAATAAAAATTTCAATTATTGGGGCAAGTTTGTTGGGTACGCAGGGAGGATTTGGCAGGTTGGGACAAAATTAGGATCCGCCGGGTTTGGGTCCAAGTCAATCACAGGTTCGGGGTGGGGCCAGGTCCCACCGGATCTGGGACGAGTTCTGGGTCCAGAACAATCATCGCAGGTCAGGTCTCAAATTTGTCGATACCCATACCAAACCCAACCAGCTACCGTCCCTACACACAAATACTTATACAATACACATATGCATATATAGAAGCACACAAAAGGGAAATAGACAGATAATTAGATATAAATATATACACGCATAAAGAGATATATATATATATATACACACACAGATATATAGATATGAACAAATCTATACACATGTAGATAAACAAATCTACAAAAACACACACACAATAGAAGCTTGGGCGAGAAGACTTGGGGGCGATGAAGGCGGATTTGGGGGGCGGTGACGGCGATTTGAGGGAGGAGATTTGGGTTTGGCAATGGGATTGACCATTCGGCTAGGTTGGGTGGAGAGGGGGCGGCACCGACGATCTGGGTAAATGGAGGGGGGGGGGGGGGGCGGCGGAAGAAAAAGGAAATAAAAATGAAAAGAATTTTGATATTTTAACAATAAATTATATTTAAAATAAAAATAATAGTTATATGCATGTTTTTTAGTTTTTAAATGAACTTTAAGTAGTTATAAATTGTTTGAAATTCTAAACTATTTAGCTTATAATTACATAAATACGAAAATAATAATATAGTTAAATGTTTTAAAAAGTATTTTTAATTTTAGCTTATTAATAATGAACTTTATATTTTTAATTTTTAGTTTTTTTTATCTTTATTATATTGTGTATATTATTATTTTTAATAAACTTTAATTGGTTAAATTAATATTTAAACATAATTTGTTTCATTTTTAATTATTTAGATTTGAAAAAAAAATATTAGAGATTAGGTTATTTTAAAATTTCAATGAGTTGAAGAGCTTTATAGCAAATTTGTATGAAAAACATAGCATTTTTAAACTCGTAAGTGCAATGGGTAAATAAGTCAATATACTTGCATTTAGCCTTTATAAGCTAAAACAAGAGCATTTTAGATAAAAGTCAAGTCAAAAGAAAGGAAAAAGTGCATTAAAACAATAACAAAATATAGACTGGGCACATGCAAGGACAACATCGTCACTCATTAACAGAGTTGGGATTTTACACCAATTATAATATTACACATTGGGATTGGTTAGCATATTTTCCGATCACAAAATTTTGTTAGCCATTTCATGAAAATACAAGAGGGTGTTATAAAATTTAACCTTTAAAAAACTTCGCTACACTTGCAAAACATTCATCATTTATGTGACGTAAACTAGATTGGTATCCCGTGTATTATGTATAACACCTAAATTCCACTGTTGCTTAGGCCTCTTTCATTCATTTTATCCATAAAAAATTAGCAAATCAATGAAAAATAACTTCAAAATAATTTCGCCATACATGTTCTTTTGGGATCTCCACGTCTTTCCCTTTATGTTCCCGAAAAACTGTGTCTAATTCGTCTTAGTTCCTTTCAAATGTGTCCTCATTTGATGTCTGCATAATGATTTCAATCAATAATCTTTTATATATATATATATATATATATATATATATATATATATATAGACACACACACACAATATCGGAGAGCAACTACAAGAGGGCTAAATATAGAGTGTACGTTCTCATCTTTTAGCCTACTAGGCGTTCATAATGGTAAATGGCTGCAAATGGACCAAAAGGTGCCAAAATTTGTAGCTATTGGAACACAATTAATTAATGTGTTAATTACAAGAAAAGAGATAAAATAAATCTTTTATAATAAATTTTAGTTAAGAAAACATTTATAAGAAAAAAATTTGTTTTGTTGCTTCGGTTGATGATATGATTTAAGTTGGCGATAAAAATGAAAAAGAGTGAATAATGTTGTGCTTTTTACCTTTTTATGTGGGTAGAAGAAATTGAGGATTGGTTCGTAAATTTCAAAAATAACAACCAAAAATAAGCATCTGAAACAATCTAATATTTCTTTTTCTTTTTTTAGGATAATTCCAACTGTTGCAACAGTTAATTTAAACTAAGGACAACTAGTATATCTTATAATCAATTATCATTTCAAACTACTACCCGATAATACAAAGAAACAAATTACCATACAATAGAAAAAAATCCACATATGTCGGAATCAAAACTGTGACATCGTTGGTAACGAGGCCTCCTTATCGCTAGACCAAGAGATCTTTGGCATGAGCAATCTAATCTGGCACAGACAAACGTTTTCTTTTTATTATTTTATTTTATGAAAAATTATCTATTATAATCAATCAATTACATAAATATTGGTAAATGAAAAATAAACTAATCACTAAATATTCAAAATATCAAAAAAAAAACAAATGAGCTATCATACAAAATAAATAAACTAGTTTATAATTAGAAAAATATCTACACTCGTGAAAACTCAAACCCACAGCCTAAAGGGTTAGCAGGGGTTATTGATTAATTTCTTTCACATAAAATTACACTGTCAAAAACGTGTTGAAGGCAAATGAAATATTCACTCCATAATATCAAGAGATTTTGAATTGAAACTCCACTAATATATGTGTCATTGTATTTAGATAATTAAGAATTTATTCTATTAATATTTAATATATCAATACAAATATTGCTCAATGAGTTTTGAGTTTGAAATTTGAATGTAACAACTAAAACTACCTCGTTACTTAATATCTTCTTTCTAGTAATATGCATCGCTCTGGTGCAAAACAGAGAAAAAGGAACATATTTTCTTGTATTATCTGGTGATTCCTTACTTTCAAGCCCTATTGGCTCTTATTTTTGAAATAAAAAGCTGATTAATCTGTTAATTAGTTCTAAATTTCTCAAAAGCAATTTTTTTATTTATCTTTTTATAATTTTATAAATAACTTTTGGCTGTACAATGAAAAACATAGTTGAAATCCTCACAGTGGTGCCTTTATTAAATCATCTTTTTTTTTTTTTTTATAGCATCATCGGGATTCAAATTGATATTAATGAATTTCCATATCTGGTCAATGTAGGGGAGAGAGAAAAAGGGCTAATTACCAAAAGAACCTCCTGAGGTTTGGCATACCCTCTTAATGTTTGATTCCGTATTACAAATGATACCTAATATTGGAAATGTATTTGCAATACAAAACCAGATATTAGGAAGATAATTATAATTTTACATACCACATGAATTTTTGTGAAAATAGGCTAAACCTCAGGGTTGTTTTTCATAATTAACCCAATGAGGAAATGTGCTTTGTTGTGTGTCCTCTCAAACTTTGCTCTATGCCAAAGGAAAATTAAAAAATTATTCAGGGAGGAGTAATAATTGAGATATTAAAATTGTACTATTATTGTTTTCCATCTCCTTTACTAATTATGCATATAGACAACAGAGACTATTGCTTTCCAAAATATAATTCATAACCTATGTTTCTCTATAATCTAACTTTGCAGAACATAAAGTTGTAATGACGATCCAGAGCGAGTTGCCTGCTCTATGGTATCACATATTGCAATAGTGATGGCAAAAAGATCTTCTAACGACAAAACTCAGTAACGCGACATTAAAAACTCCTTATTTTCACAAGCTAAGTAATTTACAAAGCTGAAAAGATGGCAAAGAAATAGCACCTCTAGCTGTTAATAAAAGGGTATTTGGATTCAACAAAATTTTCTGTGTCCCAAAGAAATGACCCGAATGCAACAGCCTCCAAGACCAGCATTGTGAGTCCAGAAAATGTCAGAGAAACTACTTCATCATTAGATGCATCAAGGGAACCATCCTCTGTAACCGAAATATCAGGCCTTCCGAACAATGCCTGTGTCTGTTTTTCGATCAAAGATATTGCTTCTTTCGATCTTATGGTAGCGTATCTCTGAAGTGTTTCTGCATCTAAATACATAACATATGATCTCAATTTGTACGATTTTTCTTCGCTGCTAGAGTCCACTATACCTCCCCCGTCGCCAGCATCAGGATAGATCCTTATCAAAGAATCCGGATCCCACAATTGCTTTTCCGGTTTGGGCTCTTCGAATCTTACCCGATCTCCCTGACCGAAACCTTCAGGAAGTGTGTTCATAGATCTTTCAAGTTGGTATCTTTCGTCAACTCTTCTGAGGAAATACCCATACATCATTGAAGCAGCATAGAGCTTGCCAAGTTTTATTTTACTGATCTGTACAATCGTATCCAGGGGTCCCACAACCCGCTCCCCAAGAACAAGGGAGAGATGGCTAATTATCATCTCAAATGCCTCAGGAGAGTGCACAGATTCCAACTTCTGTTCTTGATTTGGCCAGAAATCAACTCTTCCAGCAGGATCTGAAGTAGTCGATATTTTGGGGATCATTGATATCTGATTGTCTACAAATCTTTGGACGATCAAGCAATATATGATCTCCTCGAGTGTTTTTCTCCTCTCTTTCTCTTTCACTTCGGCTATTCTCCTGACAGATCAATAAAGATATTTGTCATGTTCACACAAGAAGCATTGACCATATAATTAGTTCCATGCAATCGAATCCAGATAACAAGAAGATGAGTAACAAAAAAAGCACAAATTCTCAAATTAACCACAGTTCATTTCCAGAAATTCCATTCCTTATTCGTTTGAGGTGCACCGGTGTCCACCCACACCATAGTACTCCCCAGATGCCCTTTACTCACCACAAAAAGCAATGGAACATTCTGGAAAAAAAGTTACACCTTAAGAAAAATCTAAAAATCTCTCAACCTCCTCTGTTGATGAAACGCCATTATAACGTCTAAGCCAGTCCACCCCATCAACACCTGCTTGAAGTCAGCAAATGGTTCCTTCAATTCCACCCCCAAGAGTGAAGCCATAACGTCAAGTATCAAAACGCGACTCAATATAATACTTACAACCTAACGCGACAATTTGGGACCAGCAGAATGCTACTGTACTGTTTGAAAGTGTTCAAGGTTGTCTCAAAATCAACCATATCCACTGCATAAACCTTGACCAGTTGAGTTCAACACAGATAGCTGGAGGAAATTCAAAATGGGTTGATCAGGTAAACAATGGGGATTTTGGGTACAGCTAGTCAGAAGGAAGAGGTCTAAGGTGGAGCGGGGAATATGGGCTGGGGGATTGTTCGAGAATGACTTGGAGGGTGGTCCAGGCACGAGGCCCCTTGGTAGGCTAACCACAAAACTTGTGGGGAGGATGTCTGTCCCTTGAAAGGTATTGGGAAAATCGAAAATGAGGTGTTTTAGGCAAATGTTAGTGCAGTCAAGGTGGGGGAGCTCAGTCCAGCCAATAGTGGCATGTTGATGCTTAGGAGAAAACGAGTGTGGAAATGGATACAAAAGTGTGTAGTCAATTCTCCACCACCACCACCACCACCACCCCCTCCCCCTTCAAAGAAAAATACGTTTTTGAGTGATCTCAAATTCCTGTTTTCATATTTTAATCGATCATTACCGGCTTTTGTCATGCTTGACTGATGTCCATCAATCAAGATGACTTTGCAATTTTGAATCAATAGGTGAAGAGATCGTAATACAGTCATAGTATAGGGGAGGTGGTCTAGGTGAACCCTTGAGACAGCTCCATCAAAAGCTTAAACTATTCAATGAGCCTTGAAACCTATCCTGCTTCGGGTGGGTTTTAGAATTCCAAACATTTGTTTAGGATTCCACAAAATGAAAGAAGTGTTGGGCTTTTAGTGATTGAAAAACTCTCCTGTCTCTACCCTATGAGAAAGGCTATTGGGCGGGAGTTGTAAGGCAGTCTGATAATTCAGTGACCCCAGGGGGATGTTGGAATCAATTCCAAAAAGTAGCCAATGAAAAAAACTTAGTAGCGGGTTTCTCAGGTTAGAAATAGGAAGAACCGAAAGAAGACCGTAAGAGTGGAACCAACTGAAGAGAGATTGCTTTATCATACACCAGAAAGCCATGAATTGCTTGCTCATATATTGTGAAATGTAAATAGTTTAATTGCCTCTTTAAACTCAGCAACATTTATAGATTTTCTATGACTAAATGTGAAACACTGTCCCCATTATAATTTTATTATTTGTGCAATGTGGTCAGTTGTTCAATTGTCGAAATTACATACATCCAATGAGCAAATCAAATCCATAATTGTTTTAACTTGATTAATACAAGTGGTAAATAACATAATTGATTGGGTCCAAGCTTCTGTGTTATATTATGGAAATATATAATCTTGTTCCTGACTAAAACTCATTTGTAGTTTTGTTGGCTAGGATGAGGTCTTTCTAGTTTGCAAAGATGTCAACAGATTAAATTCAATTGGTTGTTTAGGGTCATTTGTTAATTAGGGATTATTCATACAAGTTTATCTTGTTTGTTTAATCTACTACTGAGGAAAGACTCATCAACAATGCTTTTCCAAAGCCATAACGGGACAATTGTTGAAGTTATAGAATTATTTTTGAATCTATGGTCAAAATCTAAAGTACATCATACTGAGATTTATATTTGGGTAGAATTTTCTAGCTTTGATTTAACATCATTTATTTTGTTCAATTGCTCAATTTACTTATTTATTCTTTGAATTCCCATAAAACACCCCTTGTTTAATTTTCAGGTCATCTAAAAATTTGTCAAACTGTTCCTCATAGAGTACCCTTCTCTATTTATTTACAATTTGTAATTTGTTTCAACAGAAGGACAAATTGTTTGGACCTGCCGTGTCGAAAATTATATACATCTTTTATTTGTCGAATATATTTATATGATGTGCATTTATATTTTATACGAAGATATGTATGTACTATTGTATGATCGTTACTAAAAAACAAATATGATATTATTTTGCAAACATAATTAGGCTAACTTAATAGATAATTTATACTTTCAATATATATAAAATATATGTTTAAAATTTTCATTCTTCCAAACTCGAAAAATAGGCAAACTAAGAATTTATCAATAATTAGTTCTTTGGTAATAATATCGTTCATTTTTCCTTTTCCAAAACCTATGGCGATTATGTTATTTTATAAGACCATATTCATAAGATAATATATTTTTTGAATATTTTTAGGTTTATAAAAACATTCTGATGGGTCCATCCTGTGGGTCGGGGTCTGAGACCAGGTCCTAGTCTAGGGCAGATCGTGAGTCCAACATTCATGGCACGGGTTGTGTGCCTTGGGTTTTGGAAAACCCAACCCACTACCATCCATGACATCAATATAATTTCCACTTCAATGTTCAAATTATTAGTAATTGGATATTTATATCATGCAAGACCAAACAACGTCAGTTCCTCTAGATTATTGCTAGAATCACCTCTTAAGGAAATTTGGACATTTGAGAACATAGAATTCTCAGACATTACGGGGGCCACAATATTGGTGAGGAGCTTTTCATTAGATCCAATTTTGATCTCACACGATAACATTTATGACAAAACTAGTCCTTCCATCTAATTTCTAAAGGAATCAGCCACATGACTGCTAACTCTGCCTATTTTTTAGGCGAAGAATAAAATTACATTTTCAGTCCCACCGTTCAGGGGAAAAGCAACACTGGTATAATACTTGTGAAAATTTCGTACCAACATCAGCTTTTGGGTGGAACATGTTACGTAAGAAGCATGTGGCTATTAGGTCCGGACTTTTGAAGAGAAATACTAGCGTTGTTAGTTGGATAAAGACCTATCTTCCACTAATTTTCATAGTTTCACCCAAAAATTTCTCTAACCCTTTTAGGAAACTTATTTGCAACTTATCCACCTAGAAGCAAAAAATCAACAATCCGAGGTTTAATTATTTTGATAATGTATTTAGCAGGTAATATTTTTTATTTCATATGTAGGGTAAATCATTTGGTGAAATCAAATTAAACTGAATCAAAATTATGGGGAATAAAAAATTTGAAAACCAAAATGTCAGATAAAATACTGAATTTATTCAATTATTACCAATCTTTTCAGTGTGAGTAAATTAATTCTTTTAGAATAAGTGAAAAAACAAATATTCAAATAATTACTGTATTTCCATTTATTGACTCTCTCAGTTGATAAAAATAAAACTAGTATACAAACAAAAAATAGATTATAAAACTATTTATAAAAAAATTAAACATAAAAATATGCAAGAAAAAATGTTCGACATGTTGGACAAATCGGGGTCAAACCGAATATTGAATTTTTAATGAAATTAAACAGAGTACCAAATATAATTTTTGGAGTGATTACATACTAAATACATGCTTTCAATTTGATTCAGTTCAACCGGCTTACCAAACTCTGAAAATCTTTATTCATAATACTTGTTTATTGTACTATTCATTACATTAATATTTAATTTGCACCTTTTCTTTATAAAACTCGATTAACCAAAATATTGCCTCTCTAGTCAATTAAACTACATGGTTAAAAAGATTATTATTTAACTAATAATTTGATTGCCTCAAAGATTGTAGATCTTTTGACTTTTTGATGGAAGAGTTGAGAACAAATTGTTTCTGAAGAATCACACAAAATGTTTGGGTGAAAATGGGTAAATAAATAGAAGAAATAATGTTTATTCCCACCAAAATAGTATGAATATTTCCTTAAAAGTCCAAACTTAACAACCACATGCTTCTTACGTGACATTTCAAAAACTGAGCGAGGTACCAAAATCAAGAAAATTTCATTTTTGGTCCTATACATTCACTTATAATCAATTGTAGTCGCACAGTTCTGATTTAATCAATTTTAGTCCCATTCGTTTCCAATTCCATCAATTTTGGTTCCATTGTCCAAATTTTAAACAGAATCTAGATTTGACTACTTAGCTCCGTAAGTCAACCAAAATTTGGAGGGAAACTAAAAAGGGCTAAGTTGTCTTTATTTTTGAAGGGAAAACGCCCACTCTTTCCACCTTATATGTCATTGGGAAGAGAACTATTGGGTACTTGCCATTTAGGTACTGCCTTCTTTGAGGGAGAAACACGATGAGTTCATGTAGAGAGAGCTTGTGAAAAGGTGGCAAAATCATAAAGTCGTGGTTTTATGGCTTCCAAGATTCTTTCACCATCTTGATTGCTACTTCATAGCTAGAGGTTACTTCTGCCACTTAGAGAAGTTGGTCTGACATGCTTCCAAGACCTGGTAATTTGATTGTGTGCCGCCTTGATTTCTAGTTGACTTTCCTCTACCTGATAGAAAATTTTTCCGTTTGGAAAATGCGATTAATACTGAACTTGAGCAGACAGATTCCCCAAGATCTGCTGTTCATCTCTTCCCCTACTTTTCATTCCTTCCACATTTTTCTATTGGGTTTTATAACATTTTGTAACGTGGAATATGATTTCAGGTACATCAGGAACCAAATGGCAAGTAAGGGATGCTGTTATATATCTGGTATGTATATGTCATTGTTTTCCTTTATACCATACTATGTTTTCATTTTGGTGTTAAGATCTTCAATGTTATTATCATTTTTTTTCTTTTTAACCAAATTGATCGAGAGTGGGAAGGAGACCAAATAGATCGAGCTTTATTGAAGAATGTATTGGATATTTTAATTGAACTTAGAAAATGGATTATTATGAGAATGATTTTGAAGCAGCAATGATGAAGGACACGGCTGCTTATTATTCCCGGAAGGCTTCTAACTGGATCTTAGATGATTCATGTCCTGACATATAAGGTGGAAAGGGTGGGTACTTTCCCTCCCAAAGTAAAGACAACTCAGCCTTTTCCTCCCAAATTTTAGTTGACTAACTCCTAATTCAGTTAAAATCTTGGGCAATGGGACCAAACTTGATGAAATTGGAAATGAATGGGACTAGAATTGATTAAATCAGAGAATTGTGGGACTAAAATTGATTATGAGTGAAAATTTGGGACCAAAATTGATAAAAGGCCCGTCTAACGGGACCAAAAGTGAAATTTTCTCTACCAAAATTATAATGAAATCTATACTTATGGGTTTGAAATGGGATCTTTGAGAAATAGGGTACTAAACAGTTGAATTAAACATGTGATTTACATACTTTGTCTCCGAAACCAGAAGAATAAATTTCATCTGGCAAGTTCCATCAAAAAGTTTGACAGAACGTAATTTTGCAATAAGAACTAATCCTATGGAAATCAAATTGGATTTTTCGTAAAGTTTGATACCAATCTCGCAGACCCCTAAACTGTGGGACTAAAATTGCAATTTTCCCAGACAAACCATCTATTCCATTCTTTGCAGTTTCCTTAAGGCTTAGATTTATCTAAACTATCCTCTTTGTCTACATCAATTTCAAAAAGCTAGTGTAAGTGGTCTGGCACACCATCTCTCCCAAAATACCTCCCACAAAGTCCACATAATTGCCATTCACTCCTCTATTTGTTATGCACCAATCTTCCTCAAACCCCCTCCCAGCCCAAAGAGATGGGAAAAAGTACAGTACATTCTGGTCATCAAGTGGATTCTATATAAGTGCATCAACTTTGTGTCTTAAACAAAAATAGCAAGTCCTAGTTTTCATGAAGAGAAACTCATAAAATGGCTTTTATGGTCAGCGTCATGGTTGGATAAAAGCTCTTTAACAGGAAATCCTAATAATGAAAGTAAATAAAAGAATACTTACTTATAGAGTAGGAGATCTTGAGATGATGATGGAGGTTTCTCGTTTTGGTCGTCCCTCTGGCTCTGCAGATTCTCAAGCTGCTGCTCAGCAGTCGCCAGAAGTAGATGTGGGTGGGTTTGCAGAATTTGGCTCAAAAGCTGACCAACTGGGGACTCCAGCTCAAGAGGAGCCACTGGAACTAAATCACCTCCAGAATTTCCAGAAGCCCTTACCATGAAGCTTTTTGCTCGCAACTTCTCTTGTCCAACCTCTAACTTGGGATTAGGAAACGAGCAACTCTGTAAAATGGATTGGATCAGCTAAAAGACCTTCTGAATTGATGCATTGAAGAGGCATAAAACTATAACATTTTATAGTCAAGACCCAAATCCATACAAGCATGTATAAAATGCTTTAACACAAATGCCATCACAATCCACAAACAGGTTCATGCCGCAATGTTCTAATCCAACACTTTGATAGCATCAAACAGATTTGTATTGGAGCAGACAGCCAGGAATAATATCAATGTCCTGATTTGAATAATGCAAGAAAGATCAGAATCGTTACAGCTCCCAAAACAAGAGTTTCAGAATTCGATCTTAAGAGCCTATAAGAAATTTCATTATAGAATTTCACAACTTCTTGGGTGGCTCTTGCTTGTGTTGACGCCAGAGACAATTTCCGAAATCAATATCGTAGTTTCACCTTACATCTTTTTCAACCCCTTTTGAGGACAATGGTGAAAGCCTAAGAAACATAATTTATTTCTATAGATCAGTTTTCTCGTGCTCTTCCCCAAACATTAGGTGGGGAGAATACGAAGAAAAAGGCAAAAACTCAACATTAGAGTTTGAGAATTACAAATGCCAAAAGAATAATTCACATTCAAAATAACTTCACTCAATTATCCTAACTCCAAACTCAAAAGATTACTACCATTCCTCACAGCCATGAAAACCCAGTTTTGCTTCGGCAAAACTTCAATTTCAATTTCAATTCTTGCTTCGGCCAATTCCAAATATATTGCAATCCAACAACAATAGAGACTCTAAACAGCAAAACACCGAAAAATGTTTCTAAATAAACTACAAATTTTCGCTCTTAAACCAAAACAAAAAATTATCCAGAAAATAACAGTGGGGAAAAAAATAGATACAATAAAGGCTCACTTTGGGGAATCCTGGGGAAAGAAAGCACTTTGCATCGAAGAAACAGCTGCAATGCTTCAGTTCCGGCGAGCGGCAACCACCGACCGACGGCAGAACCACCGAGACGTCTGGTAATACGCCGGAAATTTGCATCATCAATCTCTTCGACTAACTTTGTATGATAATGCCAGACTGATGGTCGGTCTATGGTGAAAAACTGAAGGGGGGAGAGAGAGAGAGAGAGAGAGAGGAGGAATTTCAAAGCAGCAGGGAAGATTTTTTGGTTTTTCTCCTTGGTGTTTTACCTTTTTTTGTAATTTCGAAATTTTCTAATAATCTATAGTGAGAGAATTTGAGAGGCCAATGCCAGAATGGATTAAATCAATGACGTGGCAATCCTGATATCTGTTGGAGGTCAATTCTTTTTTAAATAATACCAAGAATATTGACATACTAATAAGAAATTAATATAATTTGATGACTTATTGAAATTTTAATAGTATCCATGCTATCAAAATATATTTAGCCATTTTTAATAAATTTATCAAATTAATCATAAGTAAGATAAAATAATTCATAATAAGAAACTAAGAAAACAACTATAAATAAAAAAAAAATTATATTGGAAAGTATTGGCAGATGAAAAAGATGAAAGAGAGGGGAGAGAGAGAGAGAAAGAAGAGGAAGAAAACAAAAAAGAATTTATAAGAAGAGATAGAAAGTGAAAAAAATGAAAGATCAAAATTGGCAGATCAAAGTTAGTTATTAAAGTATACTATCTATATCATAATATACATTATTAACGTATCGAACACATTTAATGTATGTGGAAAATAGAAATTAATTTTAATGTTTAATAATCCATACACACACACATACACACACACACATATATATATATATATATATATAATTCAAAACCCATGAAATTATCAAAGTAAGTGTCACCTATGCGCACATTTTGGACAATCTCATTATGCTTTACTACGACATCCATGAAATTGTAATAAATTTAAATT
The DNA here is from genome assembly GCA_026212405.1 of Petrea volubilis. NCBI lineage: Eukaryota > Viridiplantae > Streptophyta > Magnoliopsida > Lamiales > Verbenaceae > Petrea > Petrea volubilis. Next base: position 17,787,605 of record CM047876.1, on the reverse strand, counting down.
TTAATTCAGATAAGTATTTATTTTTTTATAATTACCTAAAAGAATTTAGTACTTATCTAAAATTTAAAATAAGATATATATATATATATATATATATATATATATTACGTTTTACTTCAAATCAAATGACAAAATTATTTTCTTTATTTATAGTTTCCTATTTACAATATTCATCTTTAAAATATTAGAATCATTTATCACTTCCTTTTTCTTAAAAAAAATGCCATAAAATAATTATACCAAAGTCTAATATTAAAGTTGAATATACTATATCATCAATTATGAATATACTAATTCATCAATTACCTGTTCAAGTGTGCTTTTAAAATTTTATATTCAACAAAAAATTAATTATTTATTTTAATCAATTTTATATTAAACTATAGTGGATAAAGAAGCAAATAACAAGCCATTTTCTGTTTCAAAAGAAACAAATATAGTGGATAAAGAATTATTCTTAAAAAATACTTAACAAATTTTTTTTTAATAATACTCAACAAAATTTACATAAATTCACATATATAATCAAAACTCAAAAAGTATTAAAATAGATTATTTTTTCTCTCTTTATTCTCACAATCAAAAAATTATACATTCAAAACTCAAAAAATAATTTTTCTTCTTTCTCCACCATCACATTCTCGAAATCACTCCCAGTTAATATATAAAGTCTCAAATTAGTAAGATTCATTCAAGTTCAATAGCTCAACAAATAAATATCAAGATTCATTAAGTTTAATATTGAACAATTATTAAAATTCATATCAACAATCATAAGATTCAAATTCCTACATAAAAATCAATTACAAAAAAAAAAGTAATAAATAAATGTATAGATTTCAAAATTAGTACACAATACCTTCTTATTGGTTGTTTTTAAAGAAAAGTAGAATACTATAGTAATGGCGTGTGTATGTCAGCTGAACCAGACTAATTCAGAATTTGCTAAGTGAGGATGATAACACCCTCGATAGAGCAAGCTGTCCTTGATAGAGGTTTTGAGCCGGGAAACTCGCCGAGTGTGAGAATCGATACCCCTTAAAGAGACTTATTATCCTCGAGAGAGTATCCATGTAAGAAAAGGAGAGTCTCTAAGTGCAGAGCACGAGATGGGAAAGTCCCCCAGGCTCATCCCATCACTAAGTCTGTGGCCCTTAAGCCACGAAGGGCCCTATTGAGCCCTCAAAAGCTCCAGTATATAGCAAATGCAATGAGAAACAAGAGGCTCTGAATTGTGGAGTGCCCTCAAGGTGCAATACATTGAGGGCACAAGTTCTGGTTTTAGCCTTAGTCATAGCTGGCTGCCAACGGGCAAATCCCAGGCGGCAAGACTGACAAGACTGCACCTACCACCAGTAAACCCATCACTGTAGCACATAGGTCCATCTCATTAGCCATATGCACATTTAATGTCCTTTCATAAATACAATCCTTGACCATAAATGCTCAAAATATTCATTAAATGTAAGCAAAAGCCCATATTAATGAGAGGACCCTAATTAGGGAGGCAAGGGGTATAAAGACCTAATTAGGGTCTTTATTCATGCTATGTTGGTCAAGTAAGCTTGGTGCTTGGTCTAAAAAATGGAATGTTTTAGTCAGATATCGAAGGGGCAATATTATCCTGGATTCGAAATTTTTTGAGCAAAGTTGTGTACTTAACCATCTTAGACTTGGCGTGGTATTTGGGACAATTAGAATGTAATTGTTGAGGGTGCCTGTTGGTGCGTAGACAATGCCAGTCATATTAATCACTACAAGAAAAAACGGTATTTTCGGCGGAATTTTTTTTTTAATTAAATAAATTTTCGGTATATTATTCTGCCGAAATTGTTTTTTTTTAATTAAAAAAATTTCGGCGAAATAATCCGTCGAAATTTATTTTATATTTTTTAAAATAAAATTTCAATTGTCCAACCTAAGAGTAAAACCCAGGACCTCGTTCCAGCTCGTACGAGCGTGCATTCATGCGCTTAAAATTGCCACAAATTTTGGAGCTGCAAGGAGTCAAACCTTCGCCCTCTTGATTGGCAAACAACTCTCTTATCGTTGGGCTATCTTCACTTTGTTGTCATAATTAATTACATTATATAATTATACCATACAACAATTCAAATAAAAATAGTTAAAAAATAATAATAATAATAATAAGTTTTTTATTTATTGAAAATTTTAATATTTTTTAATTTTTAAAAAATTTATATATATAATACATAATATTATATATATATATATATACAGCACACGAAAATTCATTTAATTCTAATTAACATAATAATAATAATAATTTTACAATAATAATTCAAATAAAAATCAAAAATTTTAAATTTTAATATATTTTAAAATTATAAAAAATTATTATTATTTTTTATTGTTAAATTTTTTTCTGCCGAACTTTTTGGTGAAAATCCGCCGAAAAATTCAAAATTATTATTTTTTAAATTATTTTTTATTTAAAAATTATCATTTTTTATTAATTATTTATTTTTTCAATTTTTCGGCGGAATTTTCAGCCGAAAATTCGCCTAGAATTTTAAAAATTATTATTATGGATTTATTTTTTATTTTTTAAATTTTTCTACAAAATTTTCCTTCAAAAATCTGCCGAAAAATTATACATTGAGTTGCCGAAAAAATTATTCTCTCTTCGATTTAAACTTTTCGACTCTTTTTGATTTTGAGAGTGCTGAATGGTTAAGTCCTACATTGAGTTATAGGCAAGTAGAACCTTAGGGGTAGTGTTTGCCTACTCCGATTCAGTCGTTTTTCAGATAGAAGTTTGGGCATATTACATTTTTCATTTCGAATTGTATTACATTTTTGTTTTTACTTCAAACTGCATCACTTTTTCACTTCGAAACACAAGACTTCCACTTGTGTGCTCCTGCACACTGGTACGCCCGTACCCGAACACGAGAAAGCTCACTTCGAATTGACTGTTTTCCAATCGAACTCAACCGGTTCGAACCCTGAGCGGCCACTTCAACGCGGCCGGAGAAAATTTATGCAAACATCTCTTTCTGGCACGCTCGGTGGGACAACACTTCAATTTTCGAAAAGGTTTTGTCAACATTTAGGTCTTAGAAATCACGTTTTGTTTCAGTCAATTGCATACTTGCATTCTATATTGAAAAATCATAAAAAATTAAAAATTAAAATTCATAAACAGCAAGCTATGACACCACCACGCTTAAGGAGCCAAACTCGAGCTGACCTCGGTTCAGACAGTAGAAGCGAGGCTACCAGTGATTAGAACGAAGAGATGAGTGGACATAATCCACCTCCCAACGTTTAGGCCATCATTGACAAGCTCGAGCGAAATCAGAAAGCGCCTGAAGAGGCGCCGATTCAGGAAGCACCCGCCTTGCTGGCCAAAGTGGCCAATTGTGGCGAAGACGCATTATATGTGATGGAAAAGTGGATCCTGGAATCCAACCGTAGATTCTAGGAGTTGATTGAAAGACAACATAGGGAAGAATCGGAAAGGGCCGAGCAAATGGCCTGCATGTTAGAATCACTCCGAGTAACAGATCCATATTACGAAATGAACTTGCACAGCGTGGTGGCAAGAATGGACAGCATTCCACCGGTGAGAGAACCTCCACGACGAAATGAGGCCGAACAACGACACAGGTCTGACCTTACCGATACACGCCCAGAACGATTAAACATTGGAGGTAATGACTGCCGTGAAAGATACCCCAACATGGATACTGGCAAAAGAGTGGCGTTCGAATCCAGAGGAGTACTTTTAGAAGGGGAAGGATCGGGCTCCCGGGATCATTTCGACGGATCTGAAATCCCCTATGCAATGCCACACGTGGCGGAAAGACCCCAGCCTGCCACCAATCGAAATGAAAACACAGCCGTGTCTCGACAAGAGATACAGGAAATGTTGTGACAGGAGTTAGCGAGGAATAAACGATCAACCTCGCCACCCAGGTATTGTCGCCCATATCCCCCTCATATTGACGTGATTCCTTTTCCCCCAGGGTTTAGGATCCTAGTTTTTACTTTGTTTAACGGGGATGGGTCACAAACCACCATTGAACATATTGCGAAATTCACCGCACAATATGGTGAGATCGGAATGGACGAAAACCTAAAATTACGTTTATTTCCGAATTCATTAACTGGAGAAGATTTTTTGGGGTACATCAGACTTAGACCTCGGTCTGTACCCGATTGGCCAACTATGGAGAATATTTTCCATGGTCATTTCTACCGACTACCCCCTGAGGTATCCATATCAGAGTTAACCAATATGAGACAAATGCCCGGGGAGTCAGCCGAGGAATACATGGGAAGATCCGTCCGGGCTAGACGCTTTTGCCCAGTGATTATGGCCGAAGAAAGCTATATATTTGGCCATAAGAGACATGCACCTCGAATTATAAAAGAAAATGTTTGGCCAACAATTTGCATCAATTTTTGATTTAATAAGGCGTGTCACTGAGTATGAAAAACTTTTGAGAGAAGAAAATCGAAGAAGTTATCATGGCAAGGCCACTCATTATCAAGTAGGCCTAGCCGAAGTCCAAGATGACTTGGTCAGTATCGAAAAAGAACAATAGGAGAACGAAGTGGGCCTAGCCCAAGTCGTTTGCCAGAAGAACACGGTCTGCTCGGCTTTGATAAAACCAAGAGCATTATAGCCTCACATCAAGATGCCTCCTGGCATGCTAAATAAACTAGAGTTTCGTTCTGAAACAGAGAGACGCTATGGTTTCGATGTGACGAAAACCGAGGCTATTTTTGATCACTTATTGGCTGATGGCAAAATCAAAATACCTAATGACCATAGAATGCCAACGGCCAAAGAGCTGGAAGGCAAAATGTACTGTAAAGTTCATAATGCATGGACTCATAACACCAATGATTGTTTGGTTTTCATGTGGATGATCCAAAGCTACCTGGATAACGGCACGTTACGCTTTCTGCCGAAATGGATGAATAAGAAAATGGGAATTAACAAAGAACCATTCCAGGCGGAGGGAGTAAACATGGTTAACATTCAGGATGACCCAGCCGAAAAGAAAAACCAACAAATTGAGCAGGAAAGGATACAGACAGAATGGCAATTGGGCCTTTGCGCCAGATGTCATTCCGAAATAGCAACAATACCATAGGTCTATCCAACGGGAGCTTACTATCCTTAGGCCAATCCCATGGCCAGCTTTTCCATAGTTCCACAACTGCCTATGGTGCCATATCCCCCTCACATGCTCGGGGGGCATTGTGCCAATGGTGGCCCATTACGAGAACATCGGGATAAGAGAAATCGAAGTCCTCCGCGAAAGACTAACAGAAGTGATAAAAGAAGGGCACCCTCTAGCCCACCTCGAAGGCAAGAACCAACTCGAGAACCGGTTCATTCCAGGTTCATTAAACTACCAGCAGTCCAGGAAGTACGTTGGACGGCAGTAAGGCATCCTAAGTTTCCTAACGGGAAGAAGTCCTCATCAGATGACGAGAACACAGTATCGAAGACACTTGAGGCAGCACAAGGAAGCTGAAATACTCAAAAGGGAAACAACGAAACCCTTCAAGAGTAAGGCAGTAGAGCCAAGAAGCTAGAAAGTCACCCTGATCGACATTCAATCGGAGAGAAAGATTGTTGACCCAGTGATATTGGAAAGTGATGAATCAAAGAATGGTATTTTGAGCAAACCAGACAATGTCGGAGAGGACGATCTGAGTGAATGGATCGTAAAGATGGAAGAACCAAACCAGATCGACAAGGAGTTGCCAATGGAAACCACAGACATACCGTCATCCAGTGGCGACGCTATCAACATGGAGTGTAACATGGTATGGGCATTCCTTTCTGATACTAATGCTAACAGTGATTCTCAGGATAACACAGGTGAAAGCAGTGAAGTTTGGGATGACAGTGAACCAGTAGCTTTCTTTGTAAGCAATGCCGAATAGAGAGTCCAGAAGAGTAAGACAGTTGAAGAGATCAAGGCTTTGTTCCAAAAGCCGCCGCCAAGCATGGCGAAACATGTAAAACCCCTCTTCGTGGCTGACCATCTCGATGGCAAGCCTACTGGAAGAATGCTGGTTGACAATGGAGCTGCAGTGAATATCATGCCTCTCCAAATCATGAAATGCATCGGAAAGGAGAAGGATGATCCCCTCAAGATAGATGTGGTAATCAACAATTTTGCAGGGGGAAAAGCAGACATCATAGGGATACTGCCAATCGAAGTAAGTATCAGAAATAAGCAGGTCATTTCTGCCTTTTTCGTTATAGACGCAAAAACTTCATACAATGCCTTGCTAGGAAGGGATTGGATCCATTTTGCCATGAGCATCCCTTCAACCTTACACCAGTTTTTGGTATTTTTGGGAGATGGCGAGAAAGGACCAGAAGTAGTGAAGGCCGAAGAAAGGCTGTTCACGGCCAATGTGAATGTAGTAGAAGCTAGGTACTATTCCGACAATGTCGGACCATACAGGTTTATCGGACAAGACAAATATGGCCGTCTGCTTTGTGCCACTTCGTCTGTGGCGCCAGTTAGTTTAGAAGTAGCAATGACTACGGAGGTTAGCAGGCCTTGCAATATCGAAGAAAGGCCGCTTTCTACTTTTCAAAATATTGATCATGAATAACGTCGATTTAGACGAAATTATAATAATTTCGGATAGCACAGGATCATTAATAATAAATAACACTATGGCCTTATTAGCTAAGGACCGTTCCGATTACTATAGTTGTAATGCGGATGTAATCTATGAGCATGATCAAGATCTCATTTCGACGGATGGGATCACACTAAAGGAATTGAATGCCGCTCCGGCAAAACTCGATGACGTTAGGATTCAGGTTCAAGATCCTGTAATCGAAGTGGAGCTTGGCAATGAAAATGATCATAGGCCCACATACATTAGTGCTTTGCTAAGCCCTGAAAATAAAGAGGCCATGATCAACATACTTAAAAAATACAAAGACTGTTTTGCATGGAATTATGATGAAATGCCCTGTCTCAGCAGAGACTTGGTGGAGCATCGTATACCCATTTTGCCTAGGTTTAAGCCATGCAAACAACCTCTTCAACGCATGTCCGACGAAGTCTGTGTGTCCGAAGAAGAGATTCAAAGGCTTCTTAAAGTAGACTTCATTGAAGTGGCCAGATACCCCGAATGGGTGGCCAATGTCGTGCCAGTCATAAAAAAGAATGAAAAATTGAGAATTTGCATAGATTTCAGGGACTTAAATTTGGCATCTCCGAAAGACGAGTACACAATGCCAATGGCTGACATGGTGATAGATGCCGTTGTAGGACATGAGTACTTAACCCTTGTCGACGGCAATGCAGGATATAATCAGACCTTCGTAGCCGAAGAAAATATTCCAAAGCCGGCATTCTAATGCCCGGGGGGCATTGGTACCTTCCAATGGAAGGTGATGCCGTTTGGCCTTAAGAATGCTGAAGCTACATACCAGCGAGCTATGAATTGCATCTTTCATGACTGTATGAATGACTTCATCAAGGTCTACATTGACGATCTCATCATTAAATGTAGCAGCTTTGCTCAGCTTTTAGAGCACCTGGTCAAGGCCTTTGAAAGGATGAGAAAATTTCAGTTGAAGTTAAACCCGCTGAAATGCGTGTTCGGAGTGGCCGCAGGGCATTTTCTTGGATTCTTAGTACATAAGAAAGGAATCGAAGTGGAAGCAAACAAGGCAAAGGCCATCCTGGTCGCCTAGCCACCTCGAACCAAGAAAGAACTTCAGTAGTTTCTTGGAAAGGTCAATTACTTGAGGAGGTTCATTTCAAACCTTGCAGGCAAAACCAAGATTTTCTCACCCTTATTAAAATTAAAGGACCATGAATACTTCGAATGGTCAGAAGAATATGGGCAGGCATTCGATAAGATCAAGGAAGCATTAACTTCCCCTCCTGTGATGATGCCACCACGAAAAGGAGAACCGCTTAAACTTTACATTTCGACAGCTGACAAGACCATTGGGGCCTTCTTGGCTCAAGATGATGAGAATGGTCTCGAACGAGCTGTGTACTACCTAAGCAGGCATTTGAGCGATACAGAACAAAGATACCATCCGATTGAAAAGCTGTGTTTGACTTTATATTTCGCATGTATCAAGCTACGATACTATTTGCTACCAGTGAAGGTTCTTGTGATCAGTAGCGTCGATGTGATCAAATACATGCTTTCAAGATCAGTAGTACGTGGTCGGATAGGCCGTTGGGCCATCCACTTAATGGAGTATCAACTACAATTTGTTCCGCAAAAGGCTGTGAAGGGCCAAGCCTTGGCCGATTTTCTCACCGACCACCCCAGTGTCAAAATAGATTATGAAGTAGCACAGCGAATCGAAATGCTATTAGTATTCGTGAAACCATGGATCCTTCAATTCGATGGGTCGTGAACAGACAAAGCATCTGGGGCTGGCATAGTTGTCACTTCGCCATCAGAAATCAAGACTGGTATGTCAGTCCAGTTCGATTTCCCATGCACCAATAATCAGGCCGAATATGAGGTCTTGATCCTTGGATTGGAATTACTACATGAGTTAGGAACATCCAGTATCAGCGTAATTGGAGACTCCCAGCTCGTTATTAAGTAGATCCAAGGTACATTCCAATGTCGAAATCCCATACTAGATAGGTATATTTCCACGGTCAATGCTTTACTAATGGGATTCGGCGAAGTGACGTTTCAGCATGTAGCTAGGAACTCCAACTTCGAAGCCAATGAGTTGGCTCAAATAGCTACTGGAGCAGAATTTCCCAAAAATTGTAGGACCGCCAGTTATACTATCATAAGTCAGGTCTATCCCTCTCATTTCGAAAGAACCAATGTTTGCGCTGTAGAAAGCACCATGAAGCAAATCGAGGACTGGCGCGAACCAATATTAAAGTATTTGAATGATCCTTCCCAAGGAGCACCTCGACAAGTCAAGATGAGAGCCGCCAACTATGTGGTTCTGGGAGATAGCTCGTTGTATCGACGAAATCATGATGACGTTCTCTTACAATGTGTCGGACAAGATGAGGCAATGAAAATCATGATGGAAGTCCACGAAGGAGTATGCGGGGCTCATCAAAGTGGCCGCAAGATGGCATGGTTAATCAAGCGATATGGCTATTTCTGGCCAAAAATGGTGCAAGATTGCCATTGGCTGGCCAAAGGGTGTGAAAAATGCCAGTTACATGGCCCGATAGAGAGTACCAGTAGAAGAAATGAATTTAATAATCAAACATTGGCCATTTCGATGTTGGTCCACCGACCTAATAGAGGCCATTTTCCCTCCCTCTTCGAAGCAGCATACCTACATTATCACTGCAACGGACTACTTCACTAAATGGGTGGAAGCTATTCCCCTCAAGCAAACAGATCAAGGAACGGTAATAAGGTTTATCAAAGAGCACCTAATGCATAGATTTGGAATCCCTCAAACTATCGTAACAGATAGAGGGACCATGTTCACAGGATCCAAAATTCAGGCTTTTGCGATTGAGTATGGCATCCAACTTACACATTCTACGCCATATTATGCACAAGGGAATGGGCAAGCTGAGTCCACCAATAAAACTTTGAAGAATATCATTTTGAAAATGGTGGAAGGAAATCCTAGAGCATGGCATTTGCTGCTCTCCGAAGCATTGTGGGCCTATCGAACGAGTAAGCGCACCAACACAGGGACTACCCCATTCCGACTCACCTATGGCCACGATGCAGTCCTACCCTTGGAAATCAATGTGAGAATTGCACGGATAGCTCATCAAGATAATCTCACCATCGAAGAGTACCATTACAAGATGGTAGACGAGTTAGACACAACAGAAAACATCAGGATACAAGTGCTAGACTCCATTGAGGCTCAGAAAAAACAAGTTGCCCGAGCTTACGATAGAAAAGTCAAAGCCAAGAGATTTCAAATCGGCAACCTCGTGTGGAAAGTTGTCTTCCCCTTGGAAAAAAGAGATGTTGTGTTTGGGAAATGGAGCCCCAATTGGGAAGGCCCCTTTTCGATCCATTCGATAACCAAGGGAAGAGCCTATTTGCTAGAAAGCATTAACGGAAATTTGCTCCGAGATCCGATAAATGGAAAGTATTTGAAGAAGTATCACCCTACCTTATGGGAAACATTGCCATTGGAACGCCAAAATAATCTAAGTCAAATGGCCACTAGGCCAAATCAAACTTAGAGTCATTTTCTATTTCGAACGAGTCATGTTATCGATGTGCTTAAGGGATTTCTTTTCCACATTTAAAATGTTTTTTGAAGGAATCTTAACGCAAGCAAATCATATAACTTGATAGATCGAAAGAAAAAGAATATGTTCAAAAATGAGCCAAATTATGGCTTAAAATATCCCAAAGCAAAGAGAAGATGGACCTAGAAAGGGGAGCTGCCAACGAAGTGGGGTTCAGGTAGTTAGTTTTATTTTTATTTTATCATATTAATATGGCTTGATTATCAAATTTTATTATGGCAATTGGTGACGTGATAGCCAATGCTTAAATAAATATTTCTTTCTTCATTCTGTTCGTGCCTATGGAGAGAGTTAAGTTGCCAAAATCGTACATGGCGACATGAATAAAGAAGCCGCCAAATCAATGGCACAAGGTAAGAGGAGTTTTAACCAAGTTATGATCAAATCTTGCAATTGATCACAACTTGCGGGGGGCATTGTTTGAGCCCAAAAATAAATTTTTGCATAAAATCGGAGCGGGCTGGTTTTGGCCCTTTTCGCCACGCCGAAATGAATTAATTAGGCCCAGGCCGGAATGAAATAACGGCCCATGGCCCAATCGGCCAAAAATATAAAATAAAATAAATATAATAATAGATTTAAATTCAAATCTCTCACAATTAGGGGTTGTTAGGAGAGGAATAACAAAAAGGCTAAAAATAGGTATTGTTATATCTGCACATGTCTAAAATAAAGGCCATGTGTTGCTGAAAATTTAAAATTCAAATGAGATGGGATAACTGACATAGCAATAAATAAGGAGGTCCATCCATTTCAAATAATCAAGTCTTTTGAAGTCATTCAACTCCAAGAATAAAGGATGGCGGTTGCAGCTTGAAGCCTATAAAAGGGAGCTGGATCAATCACACGACATCAATCAACAATCAACACAACACAACTCTCTCAATCAATAAGTCATCACTTCTCTGATTTTTAAGTCTAAATGAACAAAGAATAGCTTTAGTTCAAGTAGGTAGAAAACCGCTACGGGTATTTGTAGCCATACCTCATTTGACTCGAAGTGAGGATATCAATGCACTCATTCCGTAGCGTCATGAGGTCGTAGCCATCACTCACTCGGATTGGGCTCGATTCGAGGTGAGATATCAATGCAACGAAGTGGTATCCAGCATTCATATCGAGCGCATGCATGAAGAGGAGTACAGACGGAGTCAATCAATGCTCGTCGGAGTGAACAGCCTTGTGAACAGCCTTTGAATACACCTACAGGTAGATATGGCCGGAGTCATCAATGTGGCCGATTTGTAGCTAGAGTTCTTAGAAACTGCTCAATGCATCTCTGTCATAGATATGGCACGAGTCATCAATGCGTGTGTTTGTAGTCGAGTCCTGTAAAGTCCATTTAGCGAGTAGCCATCGTCTTCGAATTTATTCTCTCTTCGATTTAAACTTTTCGACCCTTTTCGATTTTGAGAGTGCTAAATGGTTAAGTCCTACATTGAGTTGTAGGCAAGTAGAACGTCAGGGGTAGTGTTTGCCTACTCTGATTCAATCGTTTTTCAGATAGAAGCCTTGGGCACATTACATTTTTCATTTTGAATTGTATTACATTTTTGTTTTCACTTCAAACTGCATCACTTTTTCACTTTGAAACACAAGACTTCCACTTGTGTGCTCCTGCACACTGGTACGCCCACACCCGAACACGAGAAAGCTCACTTCGAATTGACTGTTTTCCAATCTAACTCAGCCGGTTCGAACCTTGAGCGGCCACTTCGGCGCGGCCTGAGAGAATTTATGCAAACACAATCATATTGCCTCTCATCGCTTAGTTCATCAATGGGCATCCCCGTCAGCACATGCAGGCAATGGCCACTAGAATTTCATATGGCAGGCTCATGTGCCCCCAAAGGTCTGTTGTTTGTATGGAGAGTTCTCAAGAATGTGCTACTGTTTGCATGAGTTTCTTCCGGCCGCGCCAAAGTGGCCGCTCAGGGTTCGAACCGGCCGAGTTCGATGGGAAAACAGCCGATTCGAAGTGAGCTTCTTTGTGCTCAGGTGCGGGCGTGCCAGTGTGCAGTAGCACACAAGTGGAAGTCTTATGGTTCAGAGTGAATGTGAGGTGGTTCGAAATGGAATTAATGTGAATCGAAATGAAACAGTGATGCGCCTAAGACTTCTATCTGAAAAGCGATTCAATTGGAGTAGGCAAACACTACCCCTGAGGTTCTACTTGCCTACAACTGAATATAGGACTTAATAATTTAGCACTCTCAAAAATCGAAAAGGGTCAGAAAGCTTAAATCGAAAAGGAAATACAGTAGAAGACGATAGCTACTCGCCATGTGGACCCTACAGGACTCGACTACATACACACGCATTGATGACTCGGGCCATATCTATGACATAGATGCATTGAGCAGTCCCTAAGAACTCTAGCTACAAATCGGACACATTGATGACTCCGGCCATATCTACCTGTGGTTGTTTTCAGAGGTTGTTCACTCCGACGAGCATTGATTGACTTCGTCTGCACTCCCCTTCATGCATGCGCTCGATATGAATGTTGGGTACCACTCCGCCGCATTGATATCTCACCTCGAACCGGGCCCAATCCGAGTGAGTGATGGCTACGACTTCGTGACGTTACGGAATGAGTGCATTGATATCCTCACTTCGAGCCGAATGAGGTATGGCTACAAACACCCCGTAGCGGTTTTCTACCTACTTGAACTAAAGCTATTCTTTGTTCATTTAAGCTAGAAAATCAGAGAAGTGTGGACTTCTTGATTGAGAAATTGTTGTTGGTTGTTGATTGACGTTGTGTGTTTTTGAAATGAAGAATCCGGCTCCTTTTATAGACTTCAGGCTGCAACTGCTTTCCTTTATTCTTGGAGCTGGAAATGATTTATTCAAACATGGCCAAAAGATGAATGGCCGGCCTTATTCCTAGAAGTGGCAGTTGCTGCCATCTTTATTTAAATTTCAAATATTAGCACCATATGGCCTTTATTTTAGGTATGTGCTTATTTTCTATCTAACAACCCCTAAGTGCAAGAGATTTGAAATTAAATTTATTATCGTATTTATTCTATTCATTATATATTTTTTCTAGCCTACTGGGCCATGGGCCGTGATATCACTCCGGCCTGAGCCTCCCACATGGGCTCTGCGGACACGTCGAAGTGGCCTGGGCCTTTGTTAATTTATTTCGGCGTGGCGAAAAGGACCAACATTAGCCCACTCCGAATTTAATTTCAAAATTTTATTTTTTAGGCCCAAACAGCTACCAACTGATAGTAGTATGAAGAAACGATGTTGTAAAGTGTCGTTCGGGTGCCCTTTCTGTGACTTTCCTGAGGAAGATTTGGGCTACGCTTTGCTGCTATGCTAATCTACCTTGGAACTCATTAGATAATTGGCATGGTAATGGTGAGGATTGGATCGCGTGAGGCACCGCTACAAAAAAAAAAAGCCATGGAGGGCATCACTAATGGTGAGGATTGTCTTATTAGTACTCTGGTGGCATCACTACAAAAAAGCCATGGAGGGCACCATTATGTCACCAGTTAACATCACGAGTTTCGTAGATAATTCCTGTTGGCCTATACATTAGCTACACTAGGAGGTACTGTTGCAGAAAGGCAGGGAGCTCTCAGCTGTTTGGAAGTCGCCCACGATATATTTTGTCAAGTTGAATTTCGATGGCGTTGTGTTTGCAAGTTCAGTTGAATTTGGGATTGGAATGGTGGCCAAGGACTCTGATGGGGCGTGTGGTCGTTGGAAATCTATTCGAAAAGCAGGGCCAAGCTTTTTGGAACAATAGCTTTGATTTGTTGGCAATTTATATATCTGTAAAAAACAGTTTCAAGGAGTGCTGCAAATGTCACTTTCCTTAAGACTTATTTCGCCCCACCACTTGGTATGCAATAGGAATTGGGAGTAGCCTCTAGGAAAAAATGAAACCAATGTTTGATTTTATTTTGCACTAACAAAATCAGACACACTATATTCTCAAGGAAACGGAAAAATTATCTAACTTATATAATATGTTCATGCAGCAAATAAAGTATAAGAACTTGGAGAGAAAATGTAGACAATTGTACGTAGGATGTTGTATATCTCATGACATTTTTTTTAATGACAAATAGTAGGCCTATTTATAGACAAACTAGTGTCTTTCATGAACGGCCATAACCTTTAGTAAATACTTTCTATGAATTGTCACAACCTTATGAAATGATTTTTTTTATAAACAGAAACAACTGATAAAAATTAATTCAAATTTCAAATGTTGAAATAAACCAACATGTCTATTTTTGGAAAGATACATCCATAAAAAATAATTAACATACAAAAATATTATAATTTTGAAATTGTTCTAGCAGAACTAGTCAACATTGCGAAGCCAAGGCAGCTTTTGAAAGCCATCATTTTGCACAACACAAGAAGTGGATGAATGGTTGGGACCAGTATCTCTGGACTCTGGCATTAGAGCTAGGACTTTTATCTTCTGCACGTTGGTCGGGCAATGCCCCGTTTGGATCCTCTATTATAGAATCGTGCTACATCTTATATTATACTCATCAATACATACAACAAGGAAAGGGAATCTTTTTATTTTTTTTCCATATCAACATTTTTTCTTTTTGCTTATCTTAATAGCTCACCGATATACGTGTCATTTATTGATAAGTGTAATAAAAGATATAATATGATTATACAATAGAGGATCCAAACTGGGCAATGTCATAACCTATGATTTAGCTAGACATTCAGTTTCTTGCACGGAGGGTACATCCTCTATTCCTGATTGTGCTCTTTTTCATTTTTATCAGATATTGCTGGCTGTTAATTTTTAATAATATTGGCCATTTTAGTTCTCAATATGCATATATATATATATATGTGTGTGTATATATATATATTTGATATTTTATCGAATTTTGATCCCTAACTAAAATAAAATTTTCGGCTTTACCCCTATACTTATTAAAATCAATGGTTCAAATGTGAACCATTAATTATATTTAATTAATGTAAATATAGGTTATGTTAAATATTTTATATTATATGAAGTATAAGATATGATCCGTTGACAATGTGCATATGTGATGTTAGGACGGCCATTTTATTACACATCTTGCCTATACATAGAGTGGCTAAATAAGTGGACCAAAACATTATTACGTACTACAGAAAAGTGAAAATAAGACTTATTCCTTAAGCATTAATAAAGGGAAAACACACAGAGATAGAGCTCGGCCCTGTCTGAGTATTTAGACCTTTCGCCAATTCACACTCCAGGACCAGACGGTACATATGGTGGTGGTGGCGGGGATTCCGGTGGCCTAAATGGCATGGCCGTGGAATCTGAAAAAAAAAAACGAGAAATGAATCATAATAACACATTGAAGATAGGAGATACGACATATTGGAGAATGTAACAATCAAACGAATGACATCAAAAATAACTAATCTATACAGAGACGGAATGGTGGTGGTGGTTGTGGTGGTGGGGGGGGAAGGGGTGCTCTGAAGGGGGCAGCCGCCCCTCCTGAAGTTTATGTCAAGTTAGAATTCACTATAAAAAAATGAATAAATTAGTGACAAGCGATAATGAAAGAATTATCATTAATTACATATATTTAGTAACGATAAAAATATGTTGTCTCAAAATATAGTTAGCACAATATCAATGGCGACAACATAGTATGAAAATGTGACAATATTATGCAAAATTGATAATTAGTGACACACATATGGTGACAACGTAGTGATAATGAAATCTTGTTATAAAATCCTAATGACAATTTTTTTTATCATTAAGTTGTAACTATAGGTGCGCTATTATTTGTTAATGGTTGTCACTAAAATATTAATTTTTGTCACTAATGAGTGCATATTATGACAAGATAAAAGATGTCATTAAAAAAACTTAATTAATAACAAAATAAAATTAAGATGTTGTCATTTATTAATACAATTATTAGTGACAACTTTTATATTGTCAATAGTAATACTTTTTTCTTGTAGTGATTTCTAATAAAATACGTACATCCTTTTAGTTTAAGAAACAAACACACACACCCCCACACCCACCCACCCACCCACACACACACACACACACACACACATATATATATATATATATATATTACTGCAGGTTGAGGTTGTGGTTACCTGTTAACAGAATTCTTGCTTGAATTATAATCGGAAAAGCGATCAATGTGAGCAGGGCAAAAAGCACCACCCTAAACCACTGCATCTCCCCAAATTGAGATGTGTATTAAGTGAGATCCTAAGCATCCTTGCTTATTAGGTGGAATATTTATAAACATATATGGAGAAAATTTAAAGGGTGTTTGGCTAAACTTATCAACATATCTTATAAGATGTTTTTGAGCTTATAAGATGTGATGAAGTGTTTGGTTAAATTTAAGGGAAGGAGTTTATAAGTTCCGAAAATAAGAAGTTATGAGCTTATAAGCTCATTTTAAAAAAGTAAGGAGATGCTTACTTATTTTTTAAGATCTACCAACATTCTTTATTTTCAACTAAACTAATTACAATATTGTCATTACTAACATCTTATAAGCTAATACCCAACTTATTCATCCAAACACTTTAATAACTTATTTTTAAAATAAGATCCAACATCTTATAAGTTGTTAAAACTTCTTATAAGATGTAAGAGATTATAAGATGTTTCAAATAAATTTAGCCAAACAGCCTCTTATTAAGATCTGATTCTTTTCTTTATTTTCCAGCAATTTATTTAATTTTGCTGGCTGACATCAGTAATTAACTGCCCCCTAAAACTCAATTTCATGTGGCGTTGAAACTTTTGCTTGTAAATTTCCATGAAAATTCACGTTGCTTGCTTGATTTCATTAATGATGTGTCGCTGAATAAGCAGGACTGAGTCCAAAGAGTTGGTATAGGAAATCATTAAATTTTTTAACTCAAGGCTATTTGAAATTTGTACAGTTAATATCTACTCGTTTTAGTTTCTTAATATACATACCTTTTTCTTCTCGCATTGATTTCCTGTAAATTAAGAGACAGTCTTACCCCCCCCCCCCCCCCCCCCCCCCCGAAAGACCCAATGGAAGACTAAGAAAATAGCATCTATAGTCAATTATGTTTTATTTATTGAGCATTGAGTTTGCATTTTGTGCTTCTTTGATGACTTTTTCGCCTAAAGTACTGGTTAATATTAATGGTTTAGTGGATGACTTATAATTTTGCGTATACTTTGTAAATTTGCTTTTACTCGTTGCAACATTGGTAAATAAAGTAATCGGAAAGTTACTCAAAATTTCTTTAAATTAATTTTTATATTCAAAATGAAAGAGAATACAAAAACTCGGCCATCATCTTGAACAGGACTAGTTATCCATAGGATTAGGGCTGTCGAACGGGTTAGTTTAGGAGTAAATTTGAAAAATTCGAATTGGATTAGCTCTCCCAATATTCGAACCCAACCTGAATTATAAAGGATTTATATTCACTATTACTAAGTTTGAATTCGATAAAAATTCGAATCTTGATGATAAAATCTGACCTAAATAATAGTTAAAAAGTTTGAGATTTTAAGATCAAGGAACCAATAAAAATAATTTAGCCCTTATGTAAACAATAAACTTTAAGAACCTAGAAAAATAAGCTAGAATATCTATGATAACTATACACTATTTTGTTAAAAAAATATCTTGAAAACAACTGTGTATTATTAATTATAATACCTTACGTATTAAACTCTATTTGAACTTCTTAATTTACTAATATTATAAACATAAAATTATTAATTATAAAAAATATTATTGAAGTTCTGATTTGGATTATAATGAAGCGGGCTATTTGACTTCATATCCTATCCACTTATTTCAAATTATGGATATTCATTACTGAATTTGATCCATCGAATATTTTGATCGGTTGAATATGCATGCTAAAATTGAGATAAGATTCAGATCGGATTCCTCCTTTTATAGCCCTATGTAGGATCATCATCAATTTTCAATTATAAATAGTCCAATCATCGAATTTTTACCCTTTTTTGTGCAAATTATATGTGAATTTCTTATATTAATTGTTTTTGTTATTTAATTATAGGGGTAAACTTTTTTGGCCCTTCAAACTATTAGCTTTTATGGATTTTGTCATCTAAATTTTTTTTTTGTCAGTTACTATTTAAACTACACAAATTTGCATTTTACCACCTGAAAGCACTTTCCAGCACAAAAAGTCATTGGAGTTTGAACATGTGCATATTACTAAGGCCATATTTGTCATTTATATGTGTGTAGGGGAAAATAAATTGTGAAGATTTTAACAGTTTTTCTTTTAATTTGAAAAAATTGAATCGTCTTTGATTATTATTTATAAGTTTAAATTCATTTTCCATAGCTTATATATCTTTAAATAAGGAAAATCAATTTTTAAAATTATCTTTTATACAAATCAATATAAAGAGCTAAAAAGAATTATTGATAAATTAATTCATTAAGTTTGTGAACAAAAAAGGTTAAGGATAATTCAATTAAAAAATTAACTATATATATATTTTTTTGAACTGAAAGACAATTTTATTAAAATCAATTGGAACAATCCTCCATTGCAAGAGTTTGAGCAAACGCTAGGAATATTCGCAAAGCCCTCAGCGAGGCCATGTGCGTTCCTAGCTAGAATATGAACTACCTTATTTCCCTTTCTACCAACATGTGAGAAAGTTACTTGATTACTCACGGTCAAAACATCTCGAATTTCGTGAACTATGCTATCCAAATGGGAGAAATCATCTTCTAAACCCTGAAGTTTGGCCATGATGTTAACACTATCACCCTCTAGATGGTATGTCGGCCAGTTCCTCCTCTGAGCCAAATGTATAGTGGCTCGGGTGGCATATATTTCAGCTAGGTCCTAATCGTCACCTCCTTGCATTTTGTCCATCAACCAGCCTGTACACGTGCCTTCCCAGTCTCGAGCAATAATTCTGATGCCAATCTTACCATGCTCTCTAAAGATCGCTCCGTCGAAATTAATTTTAATGACATTTGTTCTTGGTGGGTTCCAGCGTTGCGAGTTCCGTCGATTAGCCTGCGATGGACTTAACCTTGTCGAATTGAAATAAGCTTGTAGGAAAGAATTAGAAAAGCTAATAAGTTCTGTTCGGTTCATGAGTTCACCTTCAAACTTTTTCCTATTCTATTCCTATTCCACCAAATGCTCCATATTATTATCACCAATCTGGCCAGCTCCTTGGGTTAGAGTGATTTGGACGCTTGAAACAACCAGTCTTTAGCCGAGATCGTCCAATTCGATACCACACACCATGGGATGTTAGACAAATCCCATGCTTGTCGCGAGAAGAAGCAGTCAATGAACAGGTGTCTCTTGGTGTCCTCAGAATGTCCACAAATAGGGCACGGATGGTCATTCTTAACTTGTCAATACCGCGAGTTTAGAGAGGTTGGGAAGGAATGACGACTTAAACGCCATGCAAAGTTCTTGACTTTAGGGGGAGCCAGTAAGGTCTAGATAAAGTTCCACTAAGTGCGTGCTCGAGGTACAGAGGAAGAGGGTCGATTGGAATATTCCAGATTTAAGGCTATGTAGTAAGCATTCCGGACTTGGAACCTATCATTACGGGAGTAATGCCATATGAGTCGATCAGTTGCTACGCCATCGGCGAGGGGGATACGACAGATTTCAGTAGCGTCCACAGGCCAAAAGGTCATTGCAATCAGATCTATACTCCAGTATCTTGGACTCTCAAGAATAAGGTAAGACACATTCTATATCTCACTTCCTGGTGTTTGAGGAGTAATCAGATTGAACATGAGTAGTCTCGGTATCCATGGTTGCTCCTAGACTCTTATGCTTGATCTATCGCCAACACACCAATGAAGGCCACCCTACACCAAATGCTGAGCCGATAAGATATTTGCCATGCATACGAAGGCAAGAAACCCAGTTTAGCTTTCAAGAAGTCACTATCAAGGAAGTACTTATTTCTTAGAACTTGGCTGACAAGTGATTCAAGCTCTGTTATTATCCTCCAAGCTTGCTTTGCTAAGAGGGCCAAGTTGAACGCTAGCAAATTGCGAAACCCCTGTCCTCCTTCCTGTTTTCGAGTATACAATTCCTTCTAAGCCACCCAATGGATTTTGTGATCATTCCGTTATACCCCACCAAAAAGCTCGAATCATCTTCTCAAGGTCATGAGTCAAGTCCGTCGGTATTAGAAAATAATTCATATTGTATGTTGTGACTACTTGGAGTACAGCTTTGATGAGTACCTCTCAGTCAGCCATTGAGATTTTGTTAGCAAACCAAGATTGAATCTTTTTCCAAACATGATCCCATAATTCGACGAAGACCTCATTCCTAGTGCACCCGACTACTGAAGGGAGGCCCATGTAAAGGTCGTGATGTGGGACTTCTCAAATTCCTAGAGCTCCTTCCAGATCTGATTTATCCTTTTCCGCCATGTTTCTACTGAAAACGACTTCGGACTTATCTTCATTTATTTCCTATCCTGACACCATCGCATACCTTTCCAGGATCGATTTGATGCAAAAGATGGAATGCAATGTGGCTTGGCATGTAATTAATGTGTCGTCAGCAAATAGGAGATGGGAAATAAGCAGACCTCTCCTACTAACTGGCACCTCCTGAATATTTACGTTGTTTTCTTCAGTCTGTAAAAGTCGGCTAAACAATTCTGCACAAAAAAGAAATAGGTACAGTGATAGGGGATCACCTTGGCGAATCCGCCGTTGTGGAATACGATGCCCAAAGTATAAATCGTTAAGCATGAAAAAAAATTGAGTGGTGCTAACACATGACATAATTAAATTAACAACGGGGAGTATGGAAGCCAAGTTTGAGCATTACTGCTCGCAATAAAGACCATTCCACTTTGTCATAAGCTTTGCTAACATCAAGTTTTAGCGCCATAAAGCCCGTTTTATTGGAAGTTTTATATTTCAAAAAGTGATTTATTTCAAAAGCAACAAGAACATTGTTGGGTATGAGATGACCTGCTACGAAAACTGATTGTGTTGGGGATATTATTTTAAGGAGTAGTGGTTTTATCCGATTGGCAAGAGCTTTAGGCACAAGCTTATAAAATATGTTGCATAAACTGATTGGGAGGAATATATCCGATTTGGATTTTTGAATTTCGGAATGAGGACTATGAATTTTAATACACATGATGTGACATCATGACCAATGATATGCCAGAATTTGTGAAAAAAAAATCGAAGACATATTGTCTGGGCCGGGTGATGTGACGGGGAACATGCTTTTGAGAGCTTTGGTTACCTCAATGGCCTCGAAAGGTCGCAACAAGTCGTGCTGTGTATTCTCGTCAATTTGCGGTTCAATGACGCCCAAGGTTTCCTAAATCAACTCTACAGATGGGTTTCTCGAGTTAAATATCGTGCTGAAATGGTTTGCAATAATATTTTGAACCCTCCCAACTTCCGTCTGCCAAACACCATTACTATCACATAAACCCGAGATGGAGTTGTTCTTGTAGCGTTTCGTAGCCTTATCATGAAAGAAAATCGTGTTCTTATCCCCCTCTTGGAACCAATGGTGCTTACTCCTTTGTTTCCACCAAGTTTCTTCCCGATGATACATCTCTTCTAGTTGCTTTCGGTTCTGTTGTTCCTCCATCCTCGATCGAGCCGAAATTAGACCGTTTCGAAGGTGAAAAGCCTACCTTATTTGTGAATTTAATTCCCCATTTTACCCTCATATAAACTATATATAAAAAATTATATGAATATACTAAAATAAATTTATATAATTGTGAGAAATATATTTTTAACTCTACAAAGTTTTGTGTTTTAGTTGTGAAAACTAAATAATAATTACATATTTAATTTCTCTTTTAAATTATTTAAATAGAATATATAAAAAAATTTCTCAATAAAAAATAAATAACTAAATAAAATAATTAAATAAGTATCTGTTTTCTGCATTTTTACCTCCCCAAAATAATTAAATAAGTATCTGTTTTCTGCATTTTTACCTCCCCCCCCCCCCCAACGTAGAGCTCTCATCCCCAATCACCCCCTTCTCCTTTGATGAAGCTAAAAGAAACTTTGCTGTCAAAAACGTCGACGAAGATCCACAACCCCAACTGCCAAGCCTAGGCACGCCACCAAATACCAGCCCACAAGGTGGTGGTGCTACCTAATGAAACCCCTAGTCCAGCTGCTTCTCCCTTCCAGCCTTCACTGTCACCAACGACAAAAACCCAAACCATCGCTATTGACAAAAAGTTGGGTCTAAAGTTAGCCACGACATGTCCGTGGCTAATCCGTAGCTGATTGTGCAACAACGCCTTCATTTACAAAATAAAATTTTTTTTAAACAATTATTCAACCCATTTGGGTAAATTTTACACTGAAACTTTATAAATTATCAATAACATTGCACTTTATTGAAATTTTAATTAAAATATAGTCTAAATTGTGCACATGGATCAATTAATTTGGAAGACTACATAGCCTGTATATGATTAATAATGTTCAAGTAGACTGAACAATACTTTTATATATTACCACTACTTCAGTTGTCACGTTGTAATAAAATGATATATATAAACAAATTATCAAATCTAAGATGAGATTTAACTCAATATGTCAATCACAACATCATCAAATAATTGAAACGATCATTGATCATTTGAGCATTGATCAATTACCTATTCAATAATCTTATTATTCAATGCATTAAATTAAAAACATATTTGACTAATAAAAAGTAAATTGAATGAGGGCTATGATTTGTTATACGCAATACAATAATAAAACAAACAAATTAATACATTTGTACTTAGAAAACATATTAAATCAGGCAAAACTAGAATAATTGAACAAAAAATTGCAGTTTAGTGACGGACTAGCAAGGGTTTCTTAGCTAAGTTTTTTGTAATAGCCACGGAATTTTCGTGGCTATTCCGTAGACAAATTTTTTCATTTTTTAAATAAAAAAAAATTATCAATAGCAACGAAAATTCCATGGCTAAATTCATACCTAAACTTTAGGGAAAATGCACCAAATCTTGTGCTACTTTTGCCACGAATTAGCCACGAAAAATCCATGGCTATATCTATGGCTAGTACCCACAGGTTAGCCATGAATTTTTTCCGTGACTAAAATCCGTGGTAAATTTTCTTTTCTTTTCTTTTTGTTTTTTTGTAGTGTATTCAGTTGTACCATTTTTGGAGTAATGGCCCCATCCTATACAAGCAGTGTGGTAGTGCTACTTTAGTACAGAGTTAGTTGACTTGTGCCAGAATGTGTCAGGAGAGGGGGGACCACAACCGAGCAAGGTTTCTGATGAGGGAGGAGATGTTGGAAGCAAGCTCATTTGCGAGGCCTTTCTCGAAGAGTCATCTAGCTTGAAACACGACATAGGGTAAACCTGCTTTAGGGTCCTCATCGAGACATCGGGGAGAAGGAGTGTGGAGCCCTTCTCAAGCTGTCGAGGAGAGTAACGTTTATCCTCTATTCACCAGGTCTCGCCATAGGATATGCAGCAATTCATATTTTCCATGTCAAAAATAAATTAGATTTTTTTTTATCACTTTATCGAATAAAAATTTTCCACCTCCAATCAAGCTTGAGTTTGAGTTGAACTACTTGAATTATCTGAAAATTCAAGTTTAGTCGAGTTGAACCAATTGCCCAATGGCTGAGTTAGAAAGATTGTGTAGCGGGGTCAAAACTTAATGAAAAATATGATATTAAAATTACCAAAAAATTCAAATAAAAAACTATAAGTTTACTAATTGAAAATTTTAAAACAAAACAGTTACACATACAAAAAAATCTATTAAAAAATGACCTACAAAGTTCTTCACAATTGTCTACGTCTATTTCCTATAGATTGACACCGCTTCATAATTGTCTCGTTTGACATAACATCAAATACTTCTTTTTCCATGTATGTAACCAAACAATTTTTTGATCGTTGGTTTCTGATCCAATTCCTCAACAGATTTTTGACGGGAAAAATACATTTTTCATACACTAACTTGTCAATCTTACGATTTTGGTACACTAATTTATGGGGGTGACACATTTAATACACTATTTCAAAAAAATATGGCAATTTAAGTACATTTTTTGGGCGGTGTGCCAAAAGTCGTCGGAATGCTGACTTAGCCGGTGACGTGGACAAAAAAAAACGCAATTTGTGTTAGTCAGCACAGAAAAAGGATGAGTGTATTGTGTAACAGTTTTTGGTGGGAAAATTGGGAATAGTGCCCTATATTTCCCTCCAAAAAACCACAATAAGACCTTGGAGAAAAAAAAAGGAAAGACAGAGGCTGGAAAAAGAGAGAGAGAAACGACACAGAGAGAGAAGAAAGGTTCAAAAGAAGATGTCTTCCAGTTGTGAAGGTGGGTTACACTACTGTTACTGCGGAAAGCGTGCACACCTACGTACATCTTGGACTGATGATAACCCGAGTCGAAGGTTCCACGGTTGCCCGGATTGGAAGGTGAATTTGTTTTCCTGTTTCTTCCATTTTTGTGATATTGTGCGAAGTAAATTTTTTTTTTGTATATAATTACAGAAACGAGGTGCATGTAAATTCTTCCGTTGGGAGGATCCACCAATATGCGCAAGGGGAATGACTGTTATCCCTTCATTACGTAGGGAAAAGTTTGCTTTGGAGAAACAGGTCCAAAATATGGAGAAGGCGAACCGAAATGTGAAACTTATCCTCCTTGTTTCATGGGTTTTTTTCTTAATGGTTTGGATGCATTAGATGTGGAAGAGCATTAATAAAGTTTAGGGTGTAATAGTGTGTATGAAGTTTAGGGAAAAGTTTGCTTTAGATTTGGTTGTTCGTAATGAAGTTCAGGTTGTAATAGTATGTATGAAGGTTAGGGAAAAGGTTGCTTTAGATTTGGTTGTTTGTAATGAAGTTTAGGGTGTAATAGTATGTATGAAGGTTAGGATGTAATGGTGCAATTTACCTAATGTGGGATTGTTTGTATGTAACTGTGCACATGTTTAATGAATGAACCTTTCCTTCAATAGATTTATACTTTCTTTGGTTATCTTCTTTTATCTGTTTTCTCTGGGCATTATATGGACTTGTTTAAGTGGACCTGTAAAGAAGAATGTGCACATACTAAGCAAGAAAAACACTTAGTAAATAGTACTTCTGAAAACACATAAAAGATACCCAAAAAACAGCCCATACGGCCAAAATAACATTGATGCCCAAAAACACACAGTTAATTCATGTCCAAAATAGCATAAAAGACAGACCATTTGTCCAAAAAGACATCCCAATTTTCAACAAATGACACACTACTACAATTCGTACACCACATCTGAGATGTTCAACATTGCAAAAACAAAAGACAAACACACTATTACATATCAACAAGTTCCTCAATCCAATTCACTTCCAAGCCATGTCCTTGGATTTTTTGCCACGTGACAATGCTGATGTACTAGTGGATAGACTAAGAAACTTCTTTCCTCCTTCCAAAATTGATGATTGGTCATTCCTACCTGAAGGTGGAGCTTGGTGTGTGTACTGCCCACTGACAAATGGAGCTGGAGCCTTGATATTAACTCTTGGAGGTATGAAGTTTGCTCTTGATTTGCTGGGCATTGAAACTTGGCAATGTTGTAGTTGTTGATACATCGTAGGTCCTTGTTTAGAACTCCCCACTGTACTGGTGCATCGTAGGTCCAAATTTTGAGATGAACTTCCTTTGTTTCTTACCTGTTGTCATGATTGGAATTGTTATCATTATACAATTATGTATAATTTACAAAATTACATACAATTGTTATCATTTCACAATTATGTATACAATTGTTAAAAAAAAATACCTACAACTTTTCAGCTATGTAGGCCACAGATGGCTGTGATTCATTCCCCAATTCAACTGTTAGCTGACTGAGTGGGTCTTGAGTTGGCTGATCATCCACATTTTGTAGTGGTGTTTCAACTTCAGTCTCCATTTGCCCTGTGGCAGCATTTGTGACTTTGCAATTTCTCTTGTTATGCCCCTCCCTTTTGCAATTACTACACTTGATGGTTGTCTGTTGCCTCTTCAGTCTTTGGGTGTTTGCTTGCTCATTGGGCCTGCCTCTACTCCTCTTTTTGTGTTTTTGAGGATTCTCATCTCTTTCCATTCTTCTTGCTCTTGGTGATCTACCAGGTTGTCTTTGAATAAGGAGAGGAAGTGGAGGTATGAAGTCAGAATGTTCCCATTCATCCCTGCCATTAATTGGCATGATTGTATGGGAATAAACCTTTCTATATGTCTCAAGCCAATATGATGAATGTACATAGTCCTCCACATTCCATTTTTGCTTGGTGATTGCACTTATAGCATGTAGGCATGGGATTCCTGTCAAATCCCACCTTCTACATCCACAAGTCCACTTCTTCAAGTCAACAGCATATTTCCCTCCATCTAAACATGAAAACCTGGTAATGGTAATCATCTGCCTTTATTGGTATACACCTCCCCAGTTTGTGATTGTTCTTCTCAATTATCTCTTCAATTTTGGGGCATATCTTACCCCTCCATTGCTTATCCCTATTTTCTTGTAATCTTTTCATACACCACTCTATGATCCATTCCAACATAGAGAGTATGGGCTTCTCCCTAGCCTCTAAGATGATGCTATTAAACACTCACACCCATTGTTCAAGAGCATATCACACTTTGGGTAAGGATTGAAATGTGATCTAGACCAATGGTGAGGTGGTTTATCATTAAACCAACCGGCTGCCTCTTTCTGTAATGCCCTCATTTCATCCATACTTCTATTAAATTCATTTATTGTTGTGGCTTGAGCAGCCTTCCACAACAATGGTTTATATGCTTCTCCCCTAAAGCCTGCATTTTTGAAGTTGTTGAGCATATGCCTCACACAATACCTATGGTCAGAATTTGGCAAAACTTCATGCATGGCTTGGATCAGACCCTTTTGTTTATCACTTATAAAAGTAAACTCATAATCCCTTTCTATGTTTACGTCTAATTTCAATAAAGTCAAGAACCACTCCCAACTATCCATATTCTCCTTGTTCGCAACAGCATATGCAATGGGCATGATATTATTGTTGGGGTCAACCCCAACTGCTGTCAACAAAATACCACCATGGGGCCCTTTCAAATGGCACCCATCAACCCCTATCAAAGGCTGACAACCTGCTAAAAAAGCCATCTTTAATGCAGAAATACACACATACATTCTATCAAATCTATTTTCCCCACTAGACTGATCAGTACCTATTATTACAGTTGAACCAGGGTTTGTTCTTTTCACTTCATTAGCAAAGTCCCACAACAATGCATATTGGTCATCTGGACTACCCTCTAGTGTTTTTACAACATGTCTCCTTGTCCTATAAGCTGGGCCAAAGATATGTCAACCTCAAGATCATCAATCGTATCAACCATGAAAACTCTCACCTTTCTCTTGGGATCAGTCTTGAATTTGTCCAAATACCTACCCGACAACCAACTACTTTTGACATTCTTCACATTAAAAGTTGTGGGGCAGGTGTGAACTGGGTTTTAAACTCCGATTTGAAAAGTGCACTCATTCTTCATTTTGTGGGCATGAATTTTCCAATTACAGTCTTTGTTTGCACACTTAGCATACACTCTGAATTTATCATTAGAAGTGATTTTGAGGTCTCTTTTGGTTCTTACAGCATGAGAATGAATTGCCTTTCTGAATTCAACTTTTGTGCTAAAAATCAAACCAAGTTCAAAAGAAGGATTATATATGGTAGCTGGGTTAAATACAGGAAACCTAGGACCATCATCCTCTCCATCAGACCCTCTAACACTCTCAAGTTCATCATCATTCACTATATCTCTTCCATTAACATCACTATTGTCATTTTGGCCCAAATTTGCCCCATCAGAACACCCCTCTTCCCTCACCCATTCAACATCATTATCAACATTATTCATAAACAAGTTATCATCCTCCCCTACTACCTCAGCCTCCATATTGTAATCAGAATCCTCAAGATCATCACTACAATTTGATTCATCACTGCTACCCTCATCTACCCCATCATCCCCCTCTGCCTCACTATCATTATGAACAATATTCTCAACAAATACTCTCACTTCTCTCACAGTTTTAGCTTTTTGTAAGCATAAGTCTTGCAATTGTTCATCATTTTGAATTAAAATGAAACCAAACTTAGTTAAAGAATAATATTTTTTTATCACCTAAGACCCCTACATTTTCACACAATTTACCCACAGCAACCAAAGCTAAGCACTTAATGTCTACATCATCAAATTTATAGGTTTCCCCATCCACGTAAATTGGCTTAATACCAGTTGTAAAGTGACCACCACAATGGACAGTCAAATTTACAAGACCATTTCCTGGAACTGTCAAGAAGACAGCAAAAAAAAAAAAAAAAAGTTAACACAACCACAAGCAAGCAAGAGTGCATTGACAAAGTACACTCACACACAAGAAATCTTAGGTTTAACACGTAGGGACCGCCACTTAGCCCTTCACAAAACCACTTTAATTTAAAAAATAAGTTCAAAAACAAACACATCCAAACCCCCATGGATGAGGGACCACTGCTGGACCACAAATGCACTTTCCACATTATAATACCCACTTCAAGACAAAAAGCAACCATAAAAAACCGTACAATCTTATTAGATGCCAAATGTGATTTGAAACACACTAAAAACACAAAAAAAGGTCCAAACTACCACAAATCAGTAAAGAATCTTACCATATCTGGGTGCCGGCAAGAAATTTTTCTCCGTCTCCCTCAACTTCACCATATTGGCTATATCTCCTTTGAACCAACGATTCAGCACCAAAGTCTATGAAGTTTATTGATTTTCCCTTGTTTATCGCTCTATATTCATTTTTCCACAGAATGCTTGGGAAGAGATTGGGGCTGTACTTTTCAATTTGGGGGGAAATAAGAATAATACAAAGCCTTTTCATTACAAACAATTCTCACGTGGACATCACGTGGTCCCATTACCCCCAAAAAATCTGATTTGGCATGCCACGTTTGAAAAATAAAAAATTAAAATTCCACCTGTATCAGTGAAAGTAAAAATCCCCAATTTCAAATGGACATGTGACCATCACGTGCAACATTCTGGCGACTTTTGGCACACCGCCCAAAAAATGTACTTAAATTGCCATATTTTTTTAAAATAGTGTATTAAATGTGTCACCTCCATAAGTTAGTGTACCAAAATCGTAAGATTGACAAGTTAGTGCATGAAAAATGTATTTTTCCCGATTTTTGACATCATTGCTGGGGGGAAAAAAAAAGCTCTCTCTAGTATTGCAATAACAACTGGCGAGATTAATGCTAACTTCAATAGTAAATAAACAAGTGGATACATAGTGTTTCTTTTCATCTCTACTAGTTTTCAGGCAAGACTACTAATTTCTTGTAATTGTTGAAATTCCTCATCTAATCGCAAGTCCACGATGTAATTTTTCAAATGTAGATCAAGTGCCAAAACATCCATATTAGAGAAATCCGAGGGATAAAACTTGGACAACTTTATAGGACTTTCTTTATCAAAAGAAGAAAACTAATTATTGGGATTCAAACAAGCTATGCATGCAAGCAACTTCAAATTCACCTTTGTAAAATGATTGGTCGTTTGTTGAAGTTGCATGTCAACTATTTGATTAAATATCTCTACTCGAAAATGATGGTCATTAGTGATTAGTTGAGCTCAGCGCCTTGGTCTTCCTCGAGCTTTGAAATTATAACCCATATCATGATAAAGATATTGTGGACATCAAAAATAGAAAAAACTTCACCGAGCAAAGGTTCCCATCCTTCCCCTCTCATGTTTTGCAACCTTGTTTGGCACACCTTAATTTGCTTCATAACATTAAAAATATTTTGATCTTTCTTTTGTAGAAGTGATGATAAATCATTTGAAATCCCCAAAATATTTTTCATCAAACATTGATTGAAAGCAAATTCAAAAAAAAAATTCAAATAATCCATTAAAATATGTGCTTCAACTCTCTTTTCTAGAATTGACCCTTCCTCTTCAGTTGTTTAAGTACATCAGCAATAGTAGAATACATAATAGGGATAAATATTTTTTACTCTTCAAACTTTTCGTGTTTTTGGACTTTACCATATGAACTTTTTTTTTTACCACTTGCCATCTAAACTTTGCGTGTTTTTACACATTACATTTTTTGGTGGAGCTAAGAGCAAATGCGTCATTTCAACTGGTTAAAGTCACATGACATGGTAATATGTAAAAAATGCAAAGTTTAGATGACAAATAACCAAAAACAAAAAAGTTTATATGGTAAAGTCCCAAAATGCGAAAAGTTTGGAGGGTTAAAAGTAATTATCCCATGTAAAATGACGCATTTACCCTTACTTAAAGTCACGTGACATGCATGTGATGGAATTCCGGTGGAATATTCCACCGAAAAATGCCCTTAGATGGTAATATATAAAAAAACGCAAAGTTTAGATGGCAAATGGTAAAAAAAAAGTTCATATGGTAAAGTCCAAAAACACAAAAAGTTTGGATAGTAAACAATGTTTATCCCTGCATAATATCTATCAAATTTAAAATGGATATATAATGTGATCCCCAACATGTATCATTGGCGCTTTTGAGACTAGTTTCTTGGTTTTGTCCAACCTAATTGGAATTTCACCATTATCTAATGTTTAAGCTAATTTAGCAAATTGCGTCTCATGAACAAGATCTTGATGCTTGCAAGAAGCTCCAATCATGGTAACAATATTGGATACCAAGTTGAAAGAT